>CM076573.1:469016725-469319212 GCA_034641835.2 Pinus albicaulis
GCTTAAAATCCTAACCCTCGACCCCATGTTATTTAAACACCCTACGTTGTGTTTCAATAAATATTTTGCTTCACAAAAACCTCACACTATTTTTTAACCCCTCTACCACATACACAACTGGGCCCCAGTATTTGGACTTACCCGTCGCTACATCTAACCCCGAACACAGTCAGATCTCACCCCTACCATCCAATGGTCCTAACCTCATATCACGCCCTCCACCACCTGGCGGTTAATGCTACCGAACCTTGCAAAGGGGGTAGTATTCCCACCGTCCCATATGCCACACAACATCCCCTGTGTAATATTCTAAAATTTGCATGCATCAATTTGGAATATTGAATTTTTCCATTGTCACTTAGGAGATGAATAAAAGGATGAGGAGACCCATGCATTACAGAAATAAGGATAAAATCCCTCATGTTGTGTAAGCGAATCATAAAACCAGCTGGATTTTACACTCTCATGTGTGAGCAAGGATATTTTGCATGTGGACGAGGCCAAGTTTGACCAAGTCAACAGCATAAATGTAGGAGGAGTGGATCAAAAAATAAAGAGCTCAATGTGAATGAGGTTCAACCTATATAGCTATATGTGAGCTGGATTGAATACCCTTAGGTGTGAAAAGGGCAAAAGCAAGTTGAAGAGGTCAACTTTGACCAAATCAAATAGCGTCGTTTAGAGGTGTGACTCTAATGAAGGCACAATGAAATTTAGGAGGGAGATTGTTTGTGTGAAGGCAGAAACCCTATTGAGTGGTACCCAAGATGAGAAGGCTCCCTCAGTTTATAAGGAAGAGGATGGCAGCCATTTGGAGGTTAGCTTATGTATTACATTTTCATGTCTGCTTCGACTTTTGCTCTCTTAGTTGTTTAGCTGAGATTGTCTGTGCTGCTTAGCACTAGGGGATTCCTGTTCAGGAATTCCTTCTATTCCCTTTGGGTAACTCTTGGGAGATATCTGATCCATCACTCCTCACATCCAGCATTGGTACCAAGCTTCAGTCTACAGGTTTAGCACAGTTTCTGCAGGAGGTTGAGCTGAGTTGCAGGGTGTTGCTGGGGAGGGTTGAGAAACCCATTTTCTGGAGTGGTTCTACATGGGAGGGAGGCTTCCTTCCATTGGAGGATCAGTTTGGAGCATTCCAGAGCTGATATAATATATTTGGAAGTAGGCCAACACATTACCATCACTTCCAATGTTATTCAACTCAGGAATTGCGTTATTCTTGCAAGGAAGTTTTAGTAGTGGCTTTTGTGGCTCTTTCGAGGAGTTTTCCTATGATTGGAGGATGGATTCTTACATGGGGAAAGAAAATTGTTCAGATATACATTATATCTTAATTTATATAGCCTTGTACACTCATGTGCTTCAGTTGCAGTGATTATTCAGTAATTTTCTGAAAATCACCATTTGTATTCAGAGTCTTTGACAAGAAACCCTTGCCAGGTTATCTTGTATTTTGTATAAAGGAGACTAGATCTCATTCTTCCGAGCATATTGAATAATATAATTCCAGATATATTTGTCTCTATCATTTATATGTATAAACCTTCTCTTATACTATGCAGTCACTTTTATACAGTATTTCTTGTGTTGTAGTGTTTGGGGTTTTAGCTCCTTTCGGCAATCCTAGGTGTGGGGGATTTGTTTAACCCACCTAGTGTGATTTGTTTCATCTATATTATTGGATTAGGTTTTATATTGGCTTATATATATGATTCAAGAGTTAGTTTCATTATTTTATAGCACATATTGCTGGAAATGCATTTTTTAGTGCAGGCTTGCTAGCTATTCCAAATTTGGAATATTACAGTGGTATTAGAGAAATATCTTTGGCTCAGACTGTGGGCTTCAAGACAAAGTGATGTAAAGAAAAAATCAAGGAAATAATGATGAAGAGGATGAGCTTACTCTCATCACTTTTCAGATCCAACAAGAACCTCTCCGAGGAGGTTGAACAAGAAGAAGAGAAAGAGAGCAGTGGACTTGCTGGAGAGTTTCAAGAGCAGGAATAGCCATGCACTTCCTATGATCAGGAGGAAATACCAGTGTTGCAGAGAGCTCCATGGAAGTGGGACATATCCTTTCCTTTTGAGAGGAAGGACAAATTTCCGGAGGATGGAGGACACTTGGATCACATGGTTCTAAGTGAATACCTTGTTGGGTACAAATCCCAACCTAGAGCGTTCAAGGAGACTCTATATTTTCCTCAGTTCATTCATTTGGAGGAAAAGAGAAGACCTTGTGGCCAAGGAAGGATCAAGGGCAATAGGTTTCTATTGTCTACTTATGATGGGTAATCTACAGCAAGGGTTTGGGCAAGGAGACTTGATGCTTTCTTCCTACTACATCCGGTGGTAGAAAGGGAGGCTGTAGAGATTGCAACGCTGCACCTAGAGGGTGAAGAAAATATTTGGTGGTTCAACCACTTGGGCCATGAAGGGGTGATCCATTTTGCTGAATTTACTCAAGGGGTGATGGGAAAATTTGGTGAAGGAAAATTAGAGGAGAAGAAGTCCTCATCACATGTGGAGGAGGCTTGTACCAGCGTTGTCACAATTATGGGGGAGAAGTCCTAAACATCTTCAGTTGGAGGAGCCAACCTATTGGAGGGAGGAGCCTTACATCCATACAATGTACTCCCAAATTTCATTAAGGTATGCCAAGTTTTTCATCTCCTATTGTTTTAGCAAATCATATGGAGGATTGTATATCTTTGCATGCTGCTCATTTGGAAACACATAATAGCACTACGTTGTGCCACCTTGACTTGATCAAGGAAGGGATGAAACATCATCCTAATGGGCCACTGATGGGCTGCACACCACATGTGAGGTTGGGGTGTGAATTCTTGGAGGATGGGGTGAAATTTGCTCCAAACAAATTCATGAAGAATCAAATGTTCATCTGGGAGTTGAGACATGAGATAGCCAAAACACCTTGGAGGAGGGTTACAAAACTGTCAAGAGGTAGCAGTGAGGAGGATTTTCCTTCATCCCACTTAGATCCTTATGGGTTCAAGATGATCATTGGTGTGAGATATTTTCTAGGAGATCTCCAAGGAGTTGCATTTCAGCATCCCATGGAATGCAAGAAGAAAAACCTGATTTGGGAGGAGAGTAGTCTTCTGTGGAAGGGTACCAAGGGTGATCATGATGGGAGGCACTCACATCAGAAGGAATGGGAGTGGATGGAGAGAAAGAAGGTAGTAGGCTACTTGCGATTATATGACACTGGGCAGCAGGAGGCTTGGATGCGTTGGCTACTCTTGAAAGAGTTTGGCCAGCATGGGACATATCCTTTTTCCAAGGGTATGAGGATGGGAGGAACTTGGCAAGGTACTTGCATCATGGAACAGTAAGGAGTGTGGAGGAATTATGATGAGGTGATCATTGTGTTTTCACCATATGATTTGTGTGATGGATGTATGAGGTGGTAGCAAATACTTTTGTTGCTTTGGAGGATTGAGAGAGAGCAAGGGCAGGTTTGCTCTCCCATTTTGCATGATGTAGCAGGAGGAGGAGATGGAAACATTATGGGAGGAGTCTTTAACATTGAACATGTCAGAGAATGGAGTTTTAAGTTGGCAGGAGCTTATTTTCATAGGCCAATAGCATTGTCACTGTGGAGCAGGGACTTGTTGATGGAGCGTTCCCAGGATCACTTCACATTTGATGTACTTGGTGAACATGGAGGGGGTGAGATTTATAGAGTAGTGGATGGATCCATCTGTTGTTGTAGTATGTTCTTCTTGACTTGGACTTCCAAGATGAGGAGGGGGATCTTCATGCAGCATATGGTTTATTCCTCTTCCTAGGAGTATGTCGTACCACTCTGGAGAGCTCATTTAGATCATGTCACCATCTTACTTTCATCACATGGTAAGAATTATTTTTTTGCATTTATTGATTGTTCAACAAAATATTTGCATGCTCTTACCATTTTTCTATAGTGCATTTCTCTACAAAGGGGAAAGTTTTTCTTTAGGCTCCATGGACCATTTTTGGCCAAATATTGTGATGGAGATAGCCATATATTTTATGATCTGGGGCAAGTGTCACTAGCACATTTGGCCCAATTTATGACACCCAATTCATCTCTATTCTGACACATAGGATTTGCAAGAGCGATAGTGTGAGGTGGGGAAAAACGTGGTTAGCCATTACATCACAATTCTGACACTTCAATAAAGCATCGGAAGAGCGACACTTATTCTGACGTTATCCAATTCATTGCTATTTCGACGTTTTGTAAGTGTCATTCTTCCAATGAGTCACAATTGTTGGTCTTCCGATGATACCGAACTGTTGCATTTCCAACGCTTATAAGGTTTTCAAAAAAACGTCGCAATTCCGACGTTATGTGCCAAACGTCGCAAGAATGATGAAAATGTTAGCACCGTCGCATTTCCGATGTTTTGTGCCAAATGTCTCAAGAATGACACAAATGTAAATAACGTTGCATTTCCGACGTTTGGTGCCAAACGTCGCAAGACAGACGAATAGGTTGGCACTGTTGTATTTCCGACGTTTTGTGCAAAACGTCGCAAGATTGACTAAAAGGTAAGGCGTCGCACTTCCGACATTTACGAGGTGTTGCTTTTCCGACGCAATGGTAAAAATATTAAAAAAAAAAAACGTCGCTTTTCTAACATCTATAGCATCGGTCTTCCGAAACTTTGATAAAAATATTTTAAAAAAAATTAAATATACCCTCGACCTCCTATTTTTGGATGTTGATTCTTTTTACAGATGATGTAACTATGGTTATAACATTTGTGTTTTCATTTGGATTTGAAGGTGATGGACCTAATTATTTTCGGTTAGTAGCTCTAATATCTTGACCTAATAATGATTTTAAGAGTGCTTCAAGCTCTTTCAAATCACCATCTTTATCAACCTAAAAATATAAAATGATCAAGAAAAAAAACATAATTGCGTAGATAATAGAAGAAGGAAGAACGAATCATTGATTTAAATGAAATCCTCTTTCAAGGTTTTTCCTCCCTCTATGAATTACATAACTGGACTTGCTTAGCTTTGATACCTTGCTTGGTTTACTTTGAAAACAAGACCCTATCCCTAATACCATCCTATCATCCTTGACTTTTTTGCACTTGGTTTCCCTTGGGTTCTTTGGAGGTTTGGTGCATTCCACACTTTAGATATATAACCTAGTAAAAATCGTATGCAAGCCATTCCATTCAAATTTTAAACATGAAAACTCTTCACAAACCTACCACACAATCACAACTATAATAGTTGGGTATAGTATATCTAGTAAAATAAGTTCACAACAAAAATTCCACTGTTGTATTGTAATTGACATAGCCCTTCAATCCATAAAAAAGAAAATTGTATGACTAGTGTATATGTTGAACACATTGGATTCATCATGTCAAAACTATGGATTGAAAAATAATCCAACTCTTGATATTTTTTTAAAATAAAAAGAACTAGTATTATTGTGTGCTTCAATTTCTAGGCACATTCTATTCTTACATCTGAAACTATGCATATGTGTGTATGCGCCTTTCATTTTATCCTAGATAAACATGTGTAGGTTTGTATACATGTATTATTTATGCCTTGGGGGGTATGTTAACTTTGAACCTACATCATGCTCTATATTATCTCTTTGAATTCCATGCACGTGTCAAATTCTTGTTACAAACTACCTCAAAATTTGTGTTTGTGTCAGGGGGTCATTATAGTTTATTAGGATGGATGCAGTCTATATATTATTGTGTGTGACTAGAACTTAACTATGAAAAAATAAATGATGTAATCCTTTCCCATAGCAAAGAAGAAAATCTAGTCCAAATAATGTGTACAAGCAAGGAGATATATCATGGCCCTCAGTATGTACAAGTGTCTTCAGTGGTGTATCCAAGGATTCCATCCTCTGTTCCAGTGCAGGTGATGACAAATTCAGTGAAAAAAATTGTTTACTTATCACCTTTTCAGAATCCTTCCTGTTATTTCATTTTCTTTTTGTAGATTTTGTAGCTTCCATAAACTAATTTGTCTTAGCTCAGCACAACTCTCCTTCAATGAACTGTGCATAGCTTCATCACTTCCTATGGATTTCCTTGGCCTATAAACAGAAATGTGATCTCTGGTTTTCTCTGTGCCTAGCATTTTGCAGACAAATGCAATATATGCTTCTTAAATTTTACTAGTTCTTAAACCCAGTTGCATGATCATTGTTGCAGGTGACAAAGTAAATACAATAACTTTGGGAGCAACCAGTGAAATACCATAATATCATAAATTTAAGGTTCAAAATCTGGGCTAAGTGGTTCTACCTTAGATCTTTACCTGTAATTGAATGCAAATAGTAATTCAGATTTGGTAGATTCCATTGTAATTATGAATACTATTTTAATTTTTTATCATGTTTCAAGACTCCATATTAGGTTAGGAAATTGCGATGGCAGACAGGGATCACCTATGTGGCACTGCCATGTCAACAAAAGTGAGTGCATGACATCATGGTTTCCTACGTGGCATCCATGTGGGCATTGTTAGATCCTTTTGGCCCTTTCCATGTTAACTTGGGCATGGGGTCCAACTAGGAATCCCCCCTTCATGTTTTGCAACATTTCGATGTTATATTTATTTTGTGGCACATCTTGGTGATCAACATTACATTGGAATTTTACCTCCCCAAGCCCTTGGATCTATGGATACATTTTTTTAATTATGGGAGATATGACTCAGTGCCCATCTGGGCCTTGATACAGGTGTGCACCCTTGCCACCTTGGATCTTATATCACCATATCTAATGAAGCTTCAAGGAAATATGGCTCCATGCCCATGTATGCCTGCATTGGTGGAAGAAACCCCATCCAAGTATGGATCCCTATATCCGAGATGTAGCCTTACCTCGATGGTGTATTCAATCCAACATTGATTCAACTTGATGCAAGTTTAAGTACCCCAACACACCTCAAATGTAAGGATATTAAATATCCTCAACTCTGAACAGAAAATCAGACTTTGTTGTGATCTGAGATCCATAGTGGAGTGTCAGCCCTTGGCACCATTTGATTAACGAATCATGGATTCCACTCTACTATGAAAGGAAGGAGATTTGGCCATATGGTGATATAGCCTCCTCACATGATTGTTGGTCCTTGGCACTGCTAAATTATCAAATCACCAAATGTCTTGCTGAAACTTTAAGGAAATGGAAAATGAAATAAAATGTGGGATTTATTACAATGATTTCTTAGAAAAACTTAGAAAAATTGATATGGGGCTGACATCGTATAAGGAATTTCAAGGAGATATTACACATTCAGTTGTGTATACACAGTGAAGTGAGATACAGAGGTTGAAGCCAGATTTGGGGTTTTATTATATTTATAAACGATAGACTTGAACCACAGAAGTTGAATAATAGAGATTAAACCATGCATTGACTGAATGTTAGAGTGGGTTTGAATACTGGTAAGTAATTTACACAATTTGGAAATGTACTTAGTCATTTTTGTAACTGGTAGAATTTCCTGAATTCTAGAACTATGTATTTATGGAACCCTACCTAAATGTTGGCATCGTTAAAATAATGAAGATGTATGGCGTAGTTGTTGTGAAATTATTCAGGGTGGAACCATAGTTTTGTTCAGAAACTCGAATCAAATGAAAGCAGAAACGATGGTGGAGAGGAGCGGAGAATCTGTTTTTGCAAAACAACAAATGGTTTTCACGTGGGTGCAACTTGGTAAGTGGTAATTTCCTGTGTGAACACGATAGTGGTTGTGGGCTGACATGTGGTGCCTCAATACCACCTATTTTGTATAGGTTTAAAACCTTAAACATTGTGTTTGATGGAATGCAATATTCGTTGGATTAGAAGCATTTCATTTTGGGTTTGCAACTGCTGTTGGATGAAGGAAGAAGATAGATTGATTAAACAAAAAAAATGTGAGTTGGTAAATGTTGTGGGACCCGGATATAATATTATGTTGGTGCTTTTGGCTTTTAACCAAAGTCGAATTTCTAAAAAGTAATGAAATGTTAAGCGTGGGCCCAAATATATTATGGTTGAAAAATGAGTATTTAACCAAGGTTAAATATATGGATATGAATTTCCATAAGATGGATATTATTTTTAATGGGTTGAAAACATGGATTTTAATAATGAAGTAATGCTTCCTTATACAGAGAAAAGTAGAAATTTTTTAGGAATGTGGATGTCACCATGCTAAAGTAGACTTAAAAACTTGATTTGAATAGAATTTCATTAAATATAGTAAAGAAATTTCCTGGGCAAACTAGAAATGCATTTATATATGAAAATAGTGGTTAAACTCAGCTTTGGCTGCGTCAGTTTACGTGACCATTCATAAGGATTACAAATCATGTACTAATAGTGAATCTTAGGTTGATATATTTTATTACATTTCTCGATTACAAAAATACATATATGTGCATAACTCATAGAGTCATCACATCATTCATAGATTATGTGACCATGATTTCTAACCAAATACTCATTTAACACATGACATATAAATAAATTTCAGAGCATGCAAGATAACCCACATTCAAGGTTATAGCAGTGCGTTTCTAAATTCATAAAAATATAAGATAACTGAGAGCTTATAAGATACCTGGTCAACTGAATGAACTTCAGACAATTAGTTATAATCATGTAAGTGATCCTGCAATTCATGAATATGCTAAAAATCACACATTTCTAGCAGTTCAATATTGCCATGAATATATATACGACAACTTGTAAACCATGAATATGTAGTGAATTCAAGAAACCTTTCATGAGTGTTAAATCATAAATCATCCACTAACATAACAAGCATAGTCATCATCCATAATTCAAATATGCATAAGTCATTATACTTATCTGAGTGTATGAGAACAACTGGTAACTGAAGGAGGGTGTTCCAATATCCACCCAATCATAGGTCAGCTAAACTACAATATCTCTCGCAACTAACTATTTTTGAGCCAGATCCAAGGTATAAGGAGATGCTTGCATAGGGGAAATTTCACAAGATCTTCTTTGCAAATCGATGGAATTATTTCCTTCCTACCAAATATATTTTGATTGGATTTCAAATATGTGGAATATTTGAGGGTCTCCAAAGGTAACACTACTATTTATATTCTAGACGTTCATAGATTCTTTTCAGACTAGTAAGAGAGAGATTTTGTAGAGGGAGGAACATGTTTGTTAGGGCACTAGACTATTCATGACTTAGCTATAACCCACTAGGGTAATCCCTCAATAATATTTCATTCATGATATTGTTGACCTTACCCTTATAACTCTAAAATTTCTCAACCTTTGATATCATCAACAAAAATTTAGGAAAATAGGAAATATGCAAAAAAAAATATAAACCACAACACTTAATAGGGCCATTATATAGATTTTACGCACAGTCCTTAGTAATGCCAATTCCTTTGATTTTTTTCTATGAGGAGCCTAGTTAGGCTCCTTAAAATTCAAGGAAAAAATTCAAATTGATTCTGCTCCATACACTCCAAAAGAGGGGCATCCCTATTGGTAACAGAGCTACAAGCCTGTTTGGTAGTTACACTAAAATTCTTGGGATTTAAAGATTGATATGATTCCAAAATTAGCTCATTTTACAGTTCACAGAATGGAAATTATGGCAGCTTGTATGTCACAGGCTATGTACCCCATGAACATTGGCATTAACCCTTGCTACAGTTCAAGCTTATACCTGAGCTTTGGAATCTAGATATAAAAATGTGGTTCAAAATTTAAATTATCCTCCTATAGGTGACTGACCAAACTACATGTCTAATAGGGAAGCTTTTGTAATCATTCAATCTTTAAAAGACTTGGCATGAGTCAATTTGGGGAATTGAAGCTAGTATGAACCCCCCCTCCCCCTTTTGCAGAGAGGTATACCTTACCAACTATGTGAATTTGGGGGTATACGTGGCCATGGACAATTCACAGGTATTCAATATTCATTTAAAAGGTTTTCCAGCTCAAGTTTGATGTGGGAGAAAATTCCTGCATGATAGCGCCATGACTCACGAAACTGAAGTCTAGGGCTCGCTCACAGTTTGAGTTTAGAAGGTACAAAGTTCAAACCAGTCAAGTGATGGCTTTAGCACTAGTACAACCCTTGCTGTACTTTAACATGACTTTTTTTAAGTGACCTTCAAGTCTGCGATCCTTATAAACCCTGTATCCCTGAGCAATTGACATCTTCAAGCAATAAAGGAAGAAGCCCAACTCCTCTGTTTCCCTGAAGAATCCACATCTTCGTGCAATAAGGCTGACTCATATTGCTAGATAATCCAATTTTTCCAGTGATATATCACTGGTAAATAATCTTTTTGTAGTGATAAAGGAAGGAGATGATTTCACGTATCACTGAAAATGATCTTCTTGGAGCGATCAAGGAGAGAGCATAAATCCTATGTATTACTGGAAAATGGTCTTTATGGAGAAATAAAGCAAGGGCTCGATTCCTTGTCAGTGGAAAATGTGAATCTTGGAGCGATACGCTCCAAGTCTACAAAGTTAGAAATTATGAATTACATGGCTATAAGGCCTTTGAAATTGGAGAATTTAGATTCTCGAGTGATAGGATTGAATCCCAGGCATTTTTTTTGGAGAAGTGAAATTTCAAAAATGCTAAGCGTTATGGCTAGTTCCCTTTTGCTTAGAAATTGAACTCCTATGTACATATCGCCATCAAAGAGACTACTGGGCATCAAAGTAACACGCATTTATGGGCAGAGTCACTGGCCCTACAGCAAAATTGAACACGTGACCTTCATCCTGCACTAATCTGAGAATCCTATTCATGCGGTTGCAGAAGATGGTGCCACAACTGTGCATGTGATAGACAGGGTTTTGCGTGATGGGTTGTGGGTTTTTTCTCTCGGGTATAAGGATGGTGTGCATAGCTTGGTACCTCTGATTGAAGACCAGCATGGGCATAAAGGGTTATCAATTTTTTATGTAGGGTTATCAGTTTGACAGAAAGGTTTGATGAGTTCAGGATTCAAAAATGGGCCTATGAGCAAACTAAAACAAAGAGAAACTAAACAACTATTGCCGCAGATGCAAACAAGAACTTCTTAGAAATCTAAAGGGCATTGCATTATCATTGGATAAACACAGAAACTTAACTTACCGCATCCTTCCACCAAACCTGCAACAATATGGCCACATCCTTCCTCCAAACCTGCAATAGTATGGTTGCATCCTTCCTCAAAACTAGCGACAGTATGGCCGCATCCTTCCTCTTTCCCTGGAAAAACCATGCAACTGGAGGGAAATGAATG
The DNA here is from genome assembly GCA_034641835.2 of Pinus albicaulis. Lineage (NCBI taxonomy): Eukaryota > Viridiplantae > Streptophyta > Pinopsida > Pinales > Pinaceae > Pinus > Pinus albicaulis. The sequence continues at coordinate 469,028,033 of CM076573.1, forward strand.
AGGGAAATTAAAACTTTTGATATTTGAAATTTTTAGACATTTTGAAGAGGGAAATGAACGAGGGAAATTAAAACTTTTGATATTTGAAATTTTTTGACATTTTGAAATGAAATACATGTTTTTTTTAAGGCCACTCAAATTCCATTAAATAAAATGTGTGAGACTTTTCTTGGGGTTAATAAGGGGTTTTGGTAAATAAGTGGTATTGTTGATTATAAATAATTATCAATGAGGTTAGATCTAAGACATTTATTTAAATTATTAATTATATAAAAATGCTAAATTTTTATTTCATAAACTAGGGATTTTGGTTGATTTTTTAATCTAATTATGTGATATTAAAGATGAATTATGGTAACTTAAAAATAATTTTTATGTGGTTAAAATGGAAGTAGTAATGTTATGGTATGAATGATTATTTTCAATGAAATTTTTGGTTTATTAAGGATAACTCATCTATGGACATTTTCCATGATTTTTAAGATGGAGTCAATATAGGAAAGGTGATACTTAAAGGGCTCCCACATGCTTTAGAAATTTTATATCTATTGGTTTGTAAACATTAGAGGTGGAAAAATATCCTAAGCTCTAGAGCTAAGTTTGTTCCAACTTAGCTATATCTTGAACAACAAATTGTTGTTGACGTCAAGGATATGATAGAAATTTGGTGGGTTGTAGGGTAGTCTTGTCATGAAATAAATGTAATGTAGTTACTAGGTAGGTAGGGGAAACCATTTTGGTGGAACTTGGACATAAATGGGACATATATCCATGCATATTTTTTTAATAAAATATACACCTTGTGGATTATCATTGTACGGGAATCACTTTAGGATCTAGGCTACTGTGCACACTGTAACTAAAGGGATATTAGTGAAACCCACAAAAGTATTATAGGTGATTTTATATAAATAGGTGTTCTTGTGTTCTGATTGGTTATTTATGGGCAAATGACAATAAATTAAGAGAAGTTATAGGTGCTTTTATAGAAATAGGTGTTCTTGTGCTCTCATTGGTTAGGTATGGGAAAATGACAATAAAGTAGGAGAAGGATTTGACTATTGGACAATTAGAGGAATGAATATTCCACACAAAACCAAGCATGGTGCTGCAGCACTTTCTAGGCTAAGGGATTTTGAAGGGGTTCCCCCACCATATGACTGGAAGAAGAGAATGGTCATTCCAGATGCTCTGAAAGTGTTGAGGTTTCAGCCAAGTCACAAGTATTGTCTGCTAGGAAGGCTTTCCAAATAAGTTGGCTGGCATCACTATGACACTATTACAGAATTAGAAGGGAAGAGAAAGGAAAAGGCTCAGGTATCATATGAGAGAAGGAAGCAATTGGAAAAATTGAGATCAAAAGCAATGGAGTTAGCCAAAAAGTAGCTTGCCCCAAAGATGGAGCTCTTAGCTTCAATAAAGTATTAGATAAGCTGCATGGTGTGCTAAATGAAGCAGTCAATTTTGAAAATGACAAGAAAATATTTCTGAAGATGAGGTTTTTGACTAGAAAGATATAACAGCACATAAATAATTACACTGTAAGTGATACCATAATAATATAATCCACAAACAACCTTCTCAGTACATTCATGATCTGAGTATATAGTGAATTAGACAAAAGTAAGAACCTGATGAGTAGCAAGGAAATGAATGGTTTGGGATCTATTCAGCAAACCCTTGAAGCATCAATAACGGAATAACGTGCCCTAAATCCTGTATTGCGATTTTCTCCATCAGAAAACCCTTGAAGTAGCAAATACTCATATAGATAATGAGATTCAAGATAAAAATCCCATAGACATGAAGAGTGTCATACGCCTTGTTCAAAAATTAGTAAATGAAACTGTGGATCTAAAAAAGAACTCTAGAGAAGATACCTCTATTTAAATAACTTACAAACCATATTACAGAAAACAATTACTTCTTCAAAGCTAATTCGTTGAATTTTGAGGGCTTAGGGGATTAGGGGTTAGGGTTAGAGGATTTAGGTGCATTTAGGGGTTAGGGGTCGAATAATGAGTTAGTAGTTAAGGGATTAGGGATTGGGGGCTTAGGGGGCTCGACCCGAATGCGTTTGTGCAGGCGCACTCAACCGAAACGACCCGACCCAAACGGGTTTGGGCGGGTGCCCTCAAACGAAACGACATGACGCGCCTGACCGAACGATGCCACAAGGGAGCAAACAAAAAGCAGGCCACTCGAACGTGCACATGGCACTCGGGTAGTCACAACTTAGCAAAACTGATACGAGCGCCCTCGAACGAAATGACCCGAACCGAATGTGCCTGGTCGAACGACCTCACATGGCGCGCTCGAAAAAATGATGCCACGAGGGAGAAAATGGAAAACGGGACCCTCGAATGTGCACAAGGCACCCGGGTGGTCACAGCTTAGCAAAAATGATATGGACACCCTCGAACTAAATGGCTTGAACCGAATTCACCCGGTCGAGTGACCTCACATAGTGCGACATGGCACACCCGACAAATCACCTGTAGCCAGTTAATGTACGTAGTAGCATCACAATATCTATATAAGCCAATGGTTTAATATATATATTATAACATTTTGTAGCTATAAGTAAATGTACATAGTAGCATCACAATATCTATATAAACCAATGGTGTACTATATTTATCATAATTAATGTTATAGAATTAGCATAAACAATTATTATGCAACAAAATGTTATAAATTGAAATTTCAATTTACCTTGTAATCATGATAAGTAATATTTTTTCCCAAAAGTTATACTTTATCACTCTAAGCTATTCGTCGGAATTGCGACATCTCTAACACAGGCGTCGATATTGTAATGCTTTGGAGAAAGCATCGAAAAAGTGACGTTTCTTAAATAAACATCGGTCTTGCAACGTGTAGCTTCAAAACGTCGCAAGACTGAAATTTATTCAAGAAACTTTGCTTTGTCGGTGTTTGCTCCAAAGCGTCACAATACCGACGCTTGTGTTAGAGACGTCACAATTCTGACGCTTCATCCCATAAACATCGTAACACCAATTAAGAGTTTAAAACGTTGCATTTCCAACGATAAACATAAATGTCGCAAAAGAGACGATGTCCCTAAACTTCGGTATAGCGACGGTTTTTGGTGGGATTTGAAAAATTGATAGAAATTGGGGAAATTTCCGACAATACGACAAAATTGTTGGAACTAAAGTGTCAGAATTTCCGCCAAATGTACTAGTGTGTTTGGTTACTCCTTGTATGATTAGTTGATACATTCAGCCATCTACTATTTACTAGTGGATGTGATGACTTACATAACAATCCATTTGTCAAGGAACAACTTGCTAGGCTATTTTCTGAAGCTACAGTGGGGAAGATTGCATTGTGACCACTTGGGAGACTGTTGGTACCTTCCAGAACCACATGAAATCTTCAGTCTTTCTTTCATTTCGATGCTGATCATGAGCCCATTTTCTGATGTTGTTCTTGTCTTTATGGGGATCATGATTGGGGGAGGGACACATTGGGTGGATGTGTTCTTGAGGGAGGAACATCCCCACACTTTCTACATTACATGTTCTGAGGGGAGCATGGGAAGAGACATGGCCACTACAGCAAAATATTTGTTTCTTTATGAGGAGGGCCATGAGATGGATGGGATGCCATATAGTGGTGATTTATTATCCATCATGTATGAGATGGTTTGGGCCAGCTTGATTCACAACGCTGGAAAAGGGATATTTGGAGATCTAGTTTCCTTCTTGCCATTTGAGAGCAACATTATTGCAGCCCAAGGTCAGCAAATTCTCTGCACTTATCTTAAGTGGAGGGGAGGAAAGCGTAGGGTAGGCCACTTTATCTACCATGTTCAGAATTTTAGCCCACCTACTTTGCAGGAGCTTAAGGTGGAGGAGGATTTCCAGGAGTTGCCATGTTGGGAGGTAACTCATTTTGTATGGATAATAGCTTGGGGATGGGAGAATCACATGGGGATGGCAGATACAGATATATATCAGACCACATGCCTCAAGAAGGGATTTAGACCACCCATTGTTGCCTCCATTGATATCTTACTGTCACATAATGATAGCTATTTTGGGTGTACACCAAAAGCTAGCTTGTTTACTTGGGAGGGGAAACTTGGAGATAGATTGATGATGCACCACCTTGATCCTTGGAGGATTTTATCTTATGAGGTTGCTACAGGGGAGAAGAGGATGCTCTTCAGTCCTATCCTTGCAGTTGCTTGAGTAAAAGCAACATTTGGGAGGGGAGAACTGTAATATTCCAAAATTTGCATGCAGCAATTTGAAATATTGAATTTTTCCATTGTCACTTACGAGATGAATAAAAGGACGAGGAGACCCATGCATTATAGAAATAAGGATAAAATCCTCATGTTTTGTAAGGGGATCATAATACCAGCTGGATTTTAAACTCTCATGTGTGAACAAGGATATTTTTCATGTGGACAAGGCCAAGTTTGACCAAGTCAACAACATAAATGTAGGAGGAGTGGATCAGCAAATAAAGAGCTCAATGTGAATGGAGTTCAGCCTAGATAGCTATATGTGAGCTATATTGAAGAACCTTAGGTGTGAAAAGGGCTGAAGCAAGTTGAAGAGGTCAACTTTGACCAAATCAAACAACGCAGCTTAGAGGAGTGACTCTAATGAAGGCACAACACAATTTTGGAGGGAGATTGTTTTTGTGAAGGTAGAAACCCTATTGAGTGGGACCCAAGTTGAGAAGGCTCACTTAGTTTATAAGGAAGAGGATGGCAGCCATTTGGAGGTTATCTTATGTATTACATTTTCATGTCTGCTTAGAATTTTTCTCTCTTAGCTGTTTAGCTGAGATTCCCGGTGCTGCTTAGCACTAGGGGATTTCTGTTCAGGAATTCCCTCTCTTCCCTTTGGGTAAATCTTCGGAGAGATCTGATCCATCATTTCTCATATCCATCATTGGTACCAAGCTTCATTATATAGGTTCAGTGTAGTTTCTACAAGAGGTGGAGCTAAGTTACAGGGTGTTGCTGGGGAGGGTTGAGAAACCCATTTTCTAGAGTGGTTCTGCATAGGAGGGAGGCTTCCTTCCATTGGAGGATCAGTTTGGAGAATTCCTGGGTGGATATCAGATATTTGGCAGTAGGCCAACACATTACCATCAATTTAAGCATTATTCCACTCAGGAATTACGTTATTCCTACAAGGCAGTTTTAGCAGTGGCTTTTGTGGCTCTTTCGGGGAGTTTTCCTGTGATTGGAGGATGCATTCTTCCATGGGGGAAGAACCTTGTTCAGATATGCATTAGATATTCATTTCTATAGAATTTTATACTCATGCACTTCAGTTGCAGTGATTATTTAGTAATTTTATGAAAATCACCATTTGTATTCAGAGTGTTTGACAAGAAACCCTTGCGGGGTTATCTTGTATTTTGTATAAAGGAGACTAGATCTCATTCTTCCAATCATATTGAATAATATAATTCCATATCTATTTGTCTCTATCATTTATATGTATAAACCCTCTCTTAGACTACACAGTCACTTTTATGCAGTATTTCTTGTGTTGCAGTGTTTGGGGTTTTAGCTTCTTTTGGCAATCCTAGGTGTGGGAGATCTGTTTAACCCACCTAGTATGATTTTTTTCATATCTATTCTTTGATTTAGGTTTTATATTGACTGATATATAGGATCCAAGAGTTATTTTCATTATTTTATAGCACATATTGCTGGAAATGCGTTTTTTAGTGCAGGCTTGCTAGCTGTTCCAAATTTGGAATATTAGACCCTCAATGGCATCGCACACCCTCCTCCAATACCATTTATGACGTTCGCCCCATGCAATAAACCACCCATAGATCCCTTCCATAAATTGAAAACCTTTGATCCATTCAAAATATGCCAAAGCCCTGTATTGCTGCGATAAGCCCTCATGTACCGTTAACGCCTCTAAAAATGCTCCAAAAAGCCTGAAAAGCCCAAACAAATGTAGAAAACCCACAGTGCTAGATTTTAATTAACAATTGTTTTTAAATGTGCAGGTAGACGATGTATGAATGCGAAAAATGCGTTTTTAAGGTCCAAGAATCCTTTTAAACATGTCCTCTAGGTGATTATCCAGAAGTTTTGTTTCATCAAAGGGACTAGGAGCACCAGATTAAAACATAAACATCAATGGATCATGACCATTGATGCTTATTCAAACACTCTAAAGGCAGCAATGATTCTCCACAGAGATAGGGTAAATAAATAAAAGAGTTTTACAGTAGCAAGCGCAGACAGAAATGACAACAAATGCAAGGGACATGGTCGAAGGAACAATGAAAGGTTTAAAGGGTTAAAAGGTTAAAGGAAAATGAACAATATTAGAAGATAGAAAGAATATTAAAAGCATTAAACAGAGAAAGAAAAATTGAAGAAGAGACAAATTTGAGTTGAAAGCAAATCAAGGCTTAAATGACAAATCAGAAGCACATCAACAAAAGGAAGATAGATCCGAATGACAAAGAAAAGCAGTATTTACTCCTCGATATCACATTTTACACCTACAACATCATTTAACTTCAACAAAAGCAGCTATAGCTAATAAAGTAGTCAGAGATATTTTAAAGTAGTTCAAATAGTTAATGGGAAAGCTAATGAAAAGCCATAAAAGCTAAATATATCTCAAAAGTTAGCTCAGTAGTTAAGTTAGTAGTTATTATTATAGTGAGTTAGTCACATATATTTTTCCATGGGCCTTGAATGGTCTTAAAGGTCAAAGATACATTAAATCTGTAATTAATACAAATCTTCCACCCTAGGTTAGGGCAACCTCCTCATTTTGTAGATAAATATTGCATGTATGTTTCATTTTTAGTGTTGGTTGGTTAGTTGGTTGTTGAGATTATTGATGAGCTACTAAGCTGGATTTGATAAAACTTTGAGCTACAAAGATCATTGCACTAGAGCATTGTAACTGTTTTTGGACATCAATTATACAAGCATGTTCACAGGATTCTTGAGCTATGTTAATGGTGATTTTATCTTTCTTTTTCAATGTTTCCCTTATGTTTTCCATATTATCCATCATTTCTCTGATAAAAGAAAAGAAATTTTAGATTAAGATATGTTGTCTTGGCACCTTAATTTTGTATGCTTCTTTCATCTTAATGTTTTCTTCTACAAGGTCTGACTAGAGAATTCAGGGTCGTCCTACTCTTTAGTTCCACTTAGCTTTTTGCCTTGAAATTTACTCAGTAGAGTCTAGCCAAAGAAGTTTATGGTTTTCCTTGTCCTTTGGTTTTTCTTGAAATGTTATTTTCAAGGCCTTCTTTGAAGTTTACTTAGTAGATTCCAACTGAAGAACCCTACGGTTTTCCCTGTCCTTTGGTTTGTCTTAAACTATTTCTTCGAAGGTCTTTTTAGAAGTTTGATTAAATAATTATTAATTGCTCTTTAATTACACTTATTATTATATTGAATTTTTTCTGTGTGTGAAAGTAATAACTAGAGAACTCAGGGGTGTCCTGCTCTCCAGGATTGTTGGATTGTTGTCTTAAGGTTTACTTAGTAGAGTCTGGCCAAAGAAGTCTATGGTTTTCCCATACTTTGGTTCTTCTTAAATTGTTACCTGAAAGGCTTTTCTTGTTGAAGTATGGTTAAAGGATTCTTAATTTTAATTTTTATTGATTTCACAACCTACTTTCATTTCATATTTCATCTAATATTAGAGATCCACTTGATATAGTTAGCTTGACCTATGAAAACCCTCGCAAAGTTGATGAAAAATTAAATCCTTTTATGACACCATAGCCCAATGGATTAATGGATATCATAGTATATCCATTCAAATAAAACACTCAATCAATTAATAACACAATCAATTAATCAACCAAACAAAACAAACAGTCCTAGAACTCCATAACTAGCCTAAAATCAGAAAACATTAGCATAAACATTAATCATTTTCATCACAAACATAGAGAGAGCCCTCTCTGAGTCCAAGAAGGCTGGGTCCTTAGACTCCAAGGTGGTTTGATGTGGTTCCCTGTAGAGTTGTTCTTGCCAATCTTGCAAATCATAGGGAGCCAACACATTCATAGATGACTTCTCCAGTAATACATGGATATATTTATTGAGGAATAAATTTGAAGTCTTTGAAATATTTAAATAATTTAAGGCTTTGGTGGAAAATCAGACAGAGAAGACGATAAAGGTGTTGAGGACAGATAATGGTGGATATTTCTACAAGAAGGAATTTTAAGAGTTATGTAAGAAGTTTGAAATAGCACCGCAGAAGACTACTCCATACACACCTCAGCAAAATGAAGTTGCATAAAAAATGAATGGAACGCTGATGGAAAAGAAAAGAAGAAATCTCAGTGGTATCAGGTTAGGATAGGAACTCTAGGAAGAGGGAGTGGAGACTGCATGTTACCTGGTTAACATATCACCTTCATCAGCGTTAGAGGATAAGACTCCACATGAGGTATGGAATGGTAAGAAACCCTCTCTTTAACATCTGAGGGTATTTGGATATGATGCATATGTACATGTTCCAAAGGAGAAAATGACCAATTTGGATAATAAATCTGAAAGGTCATGCATCTTTATTGGGTATAAGGATGGTTTAAAAGGTTATAATATTTGGAACCCAGAAGTAAGGAAGGTTGTGTACAACCGAGATGTTGTGTTTAGAGAGGTGAAAGATGTTGTTAAACTTGAAGTCCTACCAAAGGAACCTGAGAAGGTAGAGTTGTAGCTAAAGGAGGATGAATCAGACTCTACAACTATTGAAGTCCAACACGAATTGTAACACACAAACTAGTGTGGGACCAATAGGTGTTAGTGGTACATTAGTGTGAAGGCCAATTTAACTAATGAAATTCGTGTAGTGTCTAATTTAATTTCCTTAATTAAATGGAAAATAAAATATAATCTTATCTCATGATCACTTGTAATAGTTAACTGAGCATGATAAACGTAGTTATCTCATGTATTTCAAGTTGAGGGTGGTTGGTGAGGCATGAAGAGTAATTCTATTAGTTATGGAGTTCGAATTGCAGTTGGTGGATTAGTTTAATGAATGAGTAATAAGTTAACTCAATTAGGTGAGTTAGAGTTAGTTGAACTCATTGTAACTGTTTGTTGCACTAGTGAGAGATCAATTGAATTAAATATTATTTAATTCACAATCCATGATCTACCATGCAGTTGATGACTTACTATTAATAGTTACATGCATGGCAGTTCCAGTGGAGACCCAGTTGAGACAAAGGTTAAAGGGATGTTAACTATCAGTTGTGTGATTAGTAGGTTTCCCGCATGAAACCATACGTCCATTTGATCTCCCATGTTCCTTGCACAATTTTGGAAGGCCAAAATTCCTAAATAATAGGGATTGCATTCATCAGGAATTGCGCAAGAAAGGTAGGTTGTTTAGACACTGATAATTGGCTAATTTTTCGTCAGTTTTGTCCAAGACAGTGTGAGACAATTGTGAGAGAGCAGGAGACTCGTGTGACAAGAGTGCATTGTAATTGTTTCATGATTCCATGGTTAATATACAATATAAGATAGATGGGTTTTGAGCAGCAATCTTTCCCCAAGAAATTATCTGTGTTGTGGTTTGATTTGATTGTTTCTTTGCTTCATGTGATTAGTGAATATGTTTAATTTCCACAATTGATTTGTATAAGGATTATGTATCTAGCTTTATTACATTGTTAGATTGGATTGAATCCATCGATATACATATGTTTGTATAATTTCTACATGGTATCAGAGCAGAAGAAATTACTATAGTGGAGGAGAAGCAGAGTTTGTGACTTAATAGAATTCGAAATTGCAAAAGTATGCTTAGTGGGACAGGCATATCAGGATCGAAATGGCTTTCAATGGCTTGATATTGGAAGCTCTAACTATATTGCATGGAAATACAAGATGGAGGTAGTACTAGAGGATAATGGGTTGAAAGAATTCATTGATAATTATTTTCCCAAACCCGTTATAGCAGATGCTGCAAATCTTGATGCTTGGCCAAAGAAGGTTGCAAAGGCAGGGAGGGTCTTACTGGAGGGATTACGAGACCAAATTTTCTCAAGTATCTATGGAAAAGCGACACCATATGCAATGTGGAAAGCTTTGACATATCTATTTTAGAGCAACAGTGATCATAGAAAATTGGCACTAAAGGACAAGCTCAGGAAAATCAAAATGGAGAAAGGAGACACCATTCCAAAATATTTAACAAAGTTTTTCCAATGTTGGGATGAAATTGGGAGCATCAAAATTACTGTCACGGATGATGACTTGGTGAGCCTAGCTCTTCTAGGACTTCCCAAGAGTTTTCATAATTTAAATTTTTTTCGATGAAAATCACATAGGAGAAATTTGTGTCGATGCATTTCGAACCAGCCAGTGTGGTTCATCATCAGGACAAGACGAGAAATCTGATCAGGAAACCAGTTTAAGTAGAATAGGACTGCTCCAACTAGCCGTTGGAAAAACGGCTAGGTTGACTAGAATAGGAAAATTATTATTATTATTATTTATTTATTTATTTTAATTTTGATTACATTTTTATTATAAATTCTATATAAATAAAATATAAATAAAATATAAAATCAAATCAAATAAACTAGATAAATAAAACAAATATAAAATCAAATCAAATAAATAAATAAGTAATAATAATAATAATAATTAAACAAATAATTTAATATTACTGAAGAGGTAAGATTTAAAAATATAAAATAAAAATATAAAATATAAAATATAAAAATATAAAAAATTGAAAATTAAAAAAAAAATAAATAAATAAAAAATAAAAAATAAATAAAAATAAATAAATTAAAAATTAAAAAATTAAAAAAGAAAAGAAAAAAATAAAATAATAAAAAAATAAAATAAAAATAAAATAAAATTCAAATTCAAATAAAAATTCAAATAAAAATAAAAATAAATAAATAAATCAATAATAATAAAAATAAAAAACAAAATATAATAAATAAATAAAACAAAAAATATAAATAAAACAAAAATATAAATAAAAATAAAAAATAAATAATAATAATAATAAAAATACAATAATTTAAAAATAAAAATAAATTATATATATATATAGATATATAATAAAAACAAAACAAAACAAACTTAACAAGTTCAATAAGAAAAGAAATAATACACTGAAAGACCTAATCAAGGATCAACTAAGTGATAGATTCATGAAGATTCTGCTAATATTCCACCCATCATCCCTATTAAGGTTAACCTACTTCTTTTTCATTTCCAAGCCCTCGAACTTTAAATGGTCATGGCTGCAATAACTAGTATCTTCAAGGATGACGGAATGTTAGCAAGATGGCCAGATCTCTCGCACTTCACCTAGTTGATCTTATCCTCTTCCGTGTGTGCTCCTTTTTATTTTTTCTTATTTGGTTTTGGATTAGGATTTTATCTTCATTTTTATTTTATATATATATATATATATATATATATATATATATATATATATATATATATATATATATATATATTTATTTATTTTTAAATTATTGTATTTTTATTTTTATTATTTATTTATTTATTTATATTTATATTTTTGTTTTATTTATATTTTTTGATTTATTTATTTATTATATTATATTTTTATTTTTAGTATTATTGATTTATTTATTTATTTTTATTTTTATTTGAATTTTATTTTATTTTATTTATTTATTTATTTATTTTTTATATTTTTTATATTTTTATATTTTTATTTATTTTTTATTTTTTATTTTTTAAATCTTACCTCTTTAGTAATATTAAATTATTTGATTAATTATTATTATTACTTATTTATTTATTTGATTTGATTTTATATTTGATTTATTTATCTAATTTATTTGATTTGATTTTATATTTTATTTATATAGAATTTATAATAAAAACATAATCAAAATTAAAATAAATAAATAAATAATAATAATAATAATAATAATAATTTTCCTATTCTAGTCAAACTAGCCGTTTTTCCAACGGCTAGTTGGAGCAGTCCTATTCTACTTAAACTGGTTTCCTGATCAGATTTCTCATCTTGTCCTGATGATGAACCACACTGGCTGGTTCGAAACGCGTCGACACAAATTTCTCCTATGTGATTTTCACCGAAATTTTTTTTACACATGTTTTATGGATCACAGAAGCCAAATTCCTAATAAATTTTTCATAGTTATCAAGACTCTGTCAATGGAAGAGAAAAGCTGCCATATTGGGAGCGACTTTGGTCATATTTGGTGCAAGAAAAATTTGGGCAGAATACCAGGGATGGATCTTCATATAAGAATGATGATGAAGAATATTGCACTTTGGCTGCCAAGGAAAATAAGGGGAAATGAAATAAATTCCATTCCAAACCTGAATCCAGCAAAGATGGAAATAAGCACGACATGTCTAGAGTGAACTGTTTTCACTGTCACAAACCTAGAGATTATGCCACTAATTTTCCACAAAACAAGAAGAACAAGAAGACTTAAGGATCTGTAGCTAGTGAGGCTTTGGCCTCGCAATTTGAGTTTGAATTATAGCTTATTCCATGCATGGTGTCGAGTGCAATGGGATCGGTGTGGTACTTGGATAGTGGTGCATCCTTTCATATGACTGGAGACAAAGAATTTTTTAGTAGCTTGGAGGAGAAGGACCTCATGATTCATATCAAAATTGGTGATGACGATTGGTATAGTGCTACCGGGATTGGTACAGTTACCTTCCAGAGGAAATCAGGTAAAAATTTTCAAATAAAATATGTAATGCATGTACTAGGCTTGAAAAAAAAATGGTCTCAATCGCAATGTTGGAGGACACAGGCTATGATGTTGTTTTCAGTGAGGGAAAAGCTTTCGTATGACACAAAACAACAAGATAAGCCAAGAAGATTGGGATTCATGTGAAGAATCTCTATAAACTTGATGTAGATGGTTGCGAAGCATTGATGGGTAAGGCACACAAAGTGGTGAGCCGGGATGAGGGTGAGTTATGGCACATAAGATTGGGCCATCTACATCATGGAGCCTTGAAGGTCATGCAACAGATTTATACGGGTCTTCCCTAGGGTACTCTTGCACAGTTAGACACATGCAATGGATTTACTATGGGGAAGTATGAAAAGGACACTTTTCATGAGAAGGAGAATTGAGCCTCGGAAACCCTTAAGAGAGTTCCTTCATATGTGTGTGGACCATTCTCTACTACTTCGACAACAAAGCATAATTACTATGTGATCTTTGTTGATGATTTTTCTAGAAAGTGCTGGATCTACTTCATGCAAAAGAAAGATCATTCATTCTCAAAATTTCTTGAGTTCAAAGCACTGGTGGAGAAAGACACGGGGAAGCATGTGAAGGCTCTTAGGAGCGACAATGGTGGTGAGTACATCTCCAATGAATTCAAGAACTTCTACAACAAAGAAGGAATACGAAGAGAGTTTATTTCACCTCATAACCCACAACAAAATGGGGTCGCAGAAAGAAATAATAGAACAATTATGGGTGCAACACGAGCGATATTGCATGTTCAGGGCCTACCATTGCATCTGTGGGAAGACACATGCAACACAACAATATTTGTGAAAAACGGTTGTCCTCATCGAATAATTGTCCTGAGTACACCAGAGGAGGCTTTTACTAGTAAGAAACCTAATGTTTCACATTTTAATATTTTTTCCTCATCTGTTTATGTGCATGTGACCAAAGACGCTAGGAAGAAGCTCAAACCAACAACTAAGATTGGGATATTTGTGGGGTACACTGATACTCCCGAAAAATATTGCGTGTATTTTCCAAACAGTAGAATGACTATTGTGAGACGGGATATAAAATTTGATGAGGAGAAAGCCATGTGATTGTCCCTTGAGAGGGAGATAGATTTGCATGCAGAGGAGGAACTCTTGGTTCCAAAGAATGAACCTCAATATGTGGAGTAGCCACATGCAGAGGATGATGGAGTGGCAGAGAACACTCATGTAGAGCCATCCACTAGAAATGGTAGAAGGCACACCACGGAAGTTGGTAGATTGAGAAATGATGCGGCAGAAAATATAGGAGCCCCTACTTCACTGCACAGATAGAGACAATCTCCAGAAACGTTTACTGGATACATGGCTCTTATGAGAAAGTGTATTGTGGCAGAACCATCTTCCTCTGAGGAAGCAGTGGAGCAACCAATTTGGGTTGATGTTATGGTAGAGGATTATGGCTCCATCTTCAAGAATAGTGCATGGGAGGATTTCCTAAGACTAATCGGAAAATTAGTGGTTGGATCTAGATGGATCTATAAGGTGAAGCAAGCAGCGGATGGGAGTGTGGAGAAGTACAAGGCCATATTTTTTTCCCAAGGATTCTCACAAGTTGAGGTGATTTACTATGAGGATAATTTTGCACCAGTCGCAAGGAAATATTCCATTAGATCTATCCTTGCACTCTCAACATAAATGGGGTGGCGCATTCATCAGATCGATGTGAAAACTGTGTTTCTCAGTGGAGTTATTGAGGAAGAAGTATACATAGAAAATCCATAAGTTTTCAAGATATTTTACAATGAGTCGCATGTGTTCCAACTCAAGAGAGCACTATATGGGCTGAATCAAACACATAGTGCTTCGTGCACTCAGATTGACAGCTATTTCACTGGGTTGGGCTTCATCAAAAGTGAAGCGGTGATTATCGCACTTTATGTTGATGATCTAATTTTGATAGGTGATGAGCAGTTGATAACTTCATGCAAGAAGGATCTTGCAAGGGAGTTTGAAATGAAGGACATGGGACTCATTCATTATTAGCTTGGTTTGGAAATATGGTAGCGGGATGGTGAAATTTTTGTTTCTCAAGGCAAGTATGTCGAAGAGATACTGGGTAAGTTTCACATGGACAGTTGTAAACCCATCAACACTCCTCTTCGAGGAAATTTGAGCAAAGAGGATGCTACTTCAGGAGAAGTAGTGGATGCTATTGTATATAGGTCGCTAGTGGGTTCACTGATGTACTTGGTGAACACCATACCAGACATTTGCTACGCAGTTAACCAGCTAAGTCAAGCTATGGTTAAGCTAAACAAGATCTTTTGGAAGGTAGGGAAGCATGTCTTGAGATACCTTAGGGGCACTACAGAGTATGGATTATGGTACAGACAGATGGAGGGAGTGAAGTTTAAAGGCTTCATGAATGCAGATTGGGCAGGCATTCCATCAGACAGAAAGAGCACATTCGGAGGGATGTTCAACATAGGATCGACAATAGTTTCTTGGTACAACAGGAAGCAGCGATCTGTGGCATTAATTTTAGCCGAGGTAGAGTACATGGCAGCAAGTTACGGTACATGTGAGGCCATATCGATGAGAAAGATCCTATTTGGTTTGTTTGGTTCTCAGATGGATCCGACTGTGATACATTGTGATAACCAGAGTTTCTTTAAACTCTCGGTTAATCTCGTATTCCGTGATAGGTCCAATAACATAGACATCTGGTACCACCATCTTAGAGAGTGTGTTCACAGATGCATTATGTTACTTCAGTACATTCCCACGGAAGATCAGGATGTAGATATTCTGTCAAAGATGCTCGCCAGGAGCAAATTCTAATACTATAAAGGCAGGATCGAGGTGGCAGATAATCCCTTTCTCGTTGAGGGGGAGTGTTGAAATCCAACAAGAAATTGCAGCACACACACTAATGTGGGACCAACAGGTCATAGTGATACATTAGTGCAAAGGCCAATTTAATTAAATAAATTGGTGCAGTGTCTAATTTAATTTTCACTTAATTAAATTATACAATAAAATGTAATATTATCCCATGATCACTTGTAATAGCTAACTAAGTGTGATAAACTCAATTATTTCATATATTTTGAGTTGAGGGTGGTTGGTGAGGCATGCATAGTAATTCTATTAGTTATGGAGTTCAAATTGTAGTTGGTGCATTAGCTTAATCCATGAGTAATCAGTTAACTCAATTAGGTCAGTTAGAGTCAGTTGAACTAGTTGCAATTGTCTATTGCACTGGTGAGAGATCAAGTGAATTAAATATTATTTAATTCACAATCAGTGATATGCCATGCAACTAGTGATTTACTATTAATAGTTGCATGCATGTCAGTTCTAGTGGAGACCGAGTTGAGACAAAGGTTGAATGGATGTTAACTATCAGTTGTGTGATTAGTTGGTTGCCCGCATGCAACCAAATATCAATTTTATTTCCCATGATCCTTGCGCAGTTTTGGAAGGAAAAAATTCCTAGATAATAGGGATTTCATTCATCAGTAATTGTGCAAGAAAGGCAGGTTGTTTAGAGGCTGAGAATTGGCTAAGTGTTGGTTAGTTTTGTCCAAGACATTGTGAGACAGTTGTGAGCATGTGAGAAGAGTGCATTGTAATTTTTTCCTAATTCCATGGTTAATATGAAATAGAAGATAGAGTAGTTTTTAGTAGCAAGCTTTCCCCGGGAAATTATCTATGTCGTGGTTTGATTTGATTCTTTCTTTGCTTCATGTGATTGGAGATTATGCATAATTTCCACAATTGATTTGTAGAAGGATTCAGTATCTAGATTTAATACCTTGTTAGATCGGATTGAATCCATTGATATACATATGTTTGTATAATTTCTACAACAACAGAACAAGATTCAAAAGAAGAAGAGCCACAAACTCCAACTGTGAGAAGTTTGGTTTGAGAAATAAGGCAACCAGAAATGTATAGTCCATCTACTTTCTGTTCAAAATTTTCTTTAACTAACACTGATGATGATCCTAGAACTGTCAGGGAGGCACTAGATTCATAGTATGGAAGAATCTGGAAGGAGGCCATGGTTGATGAAATGGCATCCTTGCGCAAAAATGAGGTATGTGATCTGGTGGAGTTTCCGGCTGGAAGGAAGCCCATCATGAGCAAATGGGTGTTTAAGAATAAGATGAATGTAGAAGGCAAGGTGGATAAATAAAAATCTCTATTGGGGAAAAAGGTTATTCCCAAGTGTCGGGAATTGATTTTGGTGATATTTTTTCTCCTCTTGCCAAGGTTACTTCTATTAGATTATTTTATCAGTTGTTGCTGCATTTGAGTTTTAGGTAGAACAGATGAATGTGAAGAAAAAATTTCTTCACAGGGATCTAGAAGAGGAGATCGACATGAAAAAACCCAAAAGATTTATGGTGAAGGGTAAGAAAGAGCTGGTATGCAAGTTAAAAAAGTCTTTGTATGGGTTAAAACAGTCACGAAGGATGTGATATCATAAATTTGATACCTATAAATGGGGACTTGGCTTCACCAGAAGAAAAGAGGATGATTGTGCATATTTTATATTAATTGGTGGCCATGTTATTTATTTGGTATTCTATGTGGATGATATGTTGCTAATTGGAAATGACAAAGAAAATATCTAAGATTTGAAGACCCAATTGTTCTCCAAATTCAACATGAATGATCTTAGTGTTGCAAACTATATTTTGGGCATGGAAATTAATAAATATCAGGCAAAGAGGAATATCTGGTTAAACAAGAGGAAGTATGTCGAGACAATATTGCAGAGGTCCAATATGCAGGATAGTAAACTGATGAAGGTTCCTATTCATGTAGGTGTAATGTTATCTACTGAACAGTGTCCCAAGACACAAGAAGAAGAGAAGTATATCTCCCGTGTTCCATATTCAAGTGAAATGGGTAGCCTGATGTATGAAATGGTCTATACTAGACCAGCCATTACACGTGTAGTGTGATAATTGAGCAAGTTTATGTCAAAACCGGTGAAGGAGAATTGGAAAGTAGTGAAGCGGGTTTTCATATTTTTGCATGGAACTAGTGATTATGGTTTTTTCTACCAGGGAAGACCAGGATTCGATAGAATTTTCGACATTTGTGGTTTTGTTGATGCAGACTGGGCTGGAGATCTAGACCAAAGAAGATCTACAAGTGGGTATGTGTTTATCCTATTTGGAGGTGCACTTAGTTGGATTAGTAAAATACAGTCTATAGTGGATCTTTCAACTACAGAGGCAGAATACATGGCAGCCATTCATGCAAGAAAGGAAGAAATTTGGTTGTAGATATTTTGTTCAAGTATGGGATTGGTGTAGAGAGTTATAAGGATAGAATGTGATAGCCAAAGTGAAATTTTATTGGATAAGAACCCTACTTATCATTCAAACACAATTCACATTGATGTTCAATATCACTTTGTGAGAGATATGGTTGAGGATAAAAAGGTTTTTCTAGTAAAGGTGGACACTTTAAAGAATGTTGTAGATGCATTGACGAATTCTGTGAGCACTTAGAAGTTCTCTTGGTGTAAAGAAACAATGGATGTTGCAGGGTTGGACTAATGACTAATATCTCGTATGGCCCCCTATGGAAAGAAAAAAATAAGTGGTAGAATGTTGGGTATGTATTATATTCTTTCCCTGAATAGTTACACGAGTAGGGGGTCACAACCGTGGTGCTAGCCCCCCTTGGTTGTTGTGTCGAGAGCGGCGCGAGGGCGACAAACCCCCTATTTTTTGCAACGGGCATAGCGGAGGGGTGGCATGGGGATGATAGCCCACTTGGTCCAGGGGTTCGCAGGGGGCAGCTAGCCCCCTGTGCGGGGTCTGGGCCAGCACCCTGGGAATTTTTTTTTTACCCTATTTTAGGTGGCTAGACCCGCCCATGGTTTTGTATATGGGTTTGCAGATGGTTTTGGGGCATGATGGTTTTCAGCCCCGGGTATTTGGTAGATCCAGTAAAGGGAAATATGGTTATGTTCTAATCCAACGTTAATGGATTGGGGTTTATGAATGCTAGAGCATATATCTATATATATATATATATATATATATATATATATATATATATATATATATATATATATATATATATATTATAACAATAAAAGGAATATAATGAAAAATCAAGTTGGTAGTCCTGATTTGGGATCTAGAGGAAAATCTCTGTGTGTATTTGTTTTATGTTTTATGCTCTCGCTATTGTTTGTTTTCTGTTTTTAAGAATTCGTATGCAGATAATTTATGTACAAGGTTAAAACCAGCAAGGTGCATGTGGACCCAACCAAGATCCGGGTCATTCAGGATTGGCCAGCCCCAACCACTCTAATAGAGCTCAGCAGCTTTCTGGGTCTTGCCAATTTCTAACGGAAGTTTGTGTTAGGGTTCTTTCATATCACTTGGCCTTTGAGTCAAGTCACCAAGGGAAGAGTGAAAACAAATTTCTTTTGGTCTGAATCTCAATAGAAGGCATTCACAAAGTTGAAGCATTGCCTCTAATCTACACCATTTCTCATATTACCAGATTTGCAGCAATCATTTGAGATTGAGACAAATGCCTCTGACTATTCTATTTGGGTAGTACTTACTCAATAGGGGAATCCAATGGAATATCATAGTGAGACACTTTTAGATAGAGCTTGAAAGTATCCCACCTATGATAAAGAAATGTATTCCATTGTGTAGGCCTGCCGAAAATGGAAGCATTACATTTTTGGGAACGAAAGGTTATCCACATAGATCATTGATCCCTGCATTTCATAAAAACACAATGAAAGTTGCATAACGATCACCATCATAAATGGTCCACATACCTAAAATAGTTCCATTTGAACATCAAGTACAAGAAGGGCGTCACCAATAACATTTCAAATTGCCTCAGCTGACCGTCAATTGTGGCGCTAACCACTATGCTTGACTTTGTGGGAGTGATCCAACATTCAAAAACACATACCAAACACTCCGAGAGGGTAATAAAGTTCCAAATTTTCACCTCTAGGATGCACTGTTATGACACCTAGGACACCTTTGTGTTATTTCAAGTGAGCATGCCAAGATGATTTAGGAAGCACACAACAGTTGGTTCGTTGGACATTTCAAGGTCGAGAAGACAGTAGTATTACTACATAAGTATTTCTATTGGTTCAACCTTCGACATGATGTTGGGAAGTGCATCAAATCCTACACTGCTTGTGTTATTTCCCAACTGACCATCAATAAGAAATGCCTATACACTCTGCTTACTACCCCATGTCGACCTTGGGAATCCATCTCCATGGATTACATGTTGGGCCTTCCTTCCACCAAGAATGGCAATGATTGTGTTTTTGTGGTCATTGACAGATTCTCCAAAATGGCCATTATGGAAATCTGAAAGAAGAATATCACAATAGAAGTCACTGCTAAAATATTATTTGAATGAGTGTGTGTACAATTTGGGATCCCACAGTCCATTATCTTAGATTGGGATAGCAGGTTCCTGAGTACATTTTGGTCAAGTCTCTGGTTGATGTTGGACACCGAGCTCACTAAATCCACATCTTTCCACCCCAAACTAATAGCCAAACATAGGTTGTCAATAGGATGATCGTACACATTCTATGCATGTACAACTAGAAGCATCCACACACATGGGATGAAAGCCTCCCATATGTCTAACATAGTTATAGTCGAGTTCTCCATAACTTAACTAGCCAAAACCCCTTTCAGGTGGGCTTGGGATTCCAACCATTATGTCCCACTGTTGTGGCCATACCATTTGCAGCTACTTAGGCAGATTTGAGTCACGTCCAGTCCAAAGCCGATAAGGCGAACCACTTCATTGAGTAAATTCAAAACGTCTGCCAACATGTTCATGATATATTGGAAAGATCCAATGCTAAGTACAATAAGCGACATGATCAACAACGACTGCCATACAAGTTCCAACTGGGAGACCAAGCTTGGATACATTTACAGAAGGAGTGCCTCGTTGGGCCCCACCATAAGCTTCACCCACTATGATATGGGCCATACACCATCACCCAGGCGGTAGGGTAAAATGCCTTCGATATCAATATTCCACCATTCCTTGGTATTCACCCAATCTTCAATTTGGACCGCCTTTGGCCCTACTTTCCACCATTGTTGGACACATCTGACATTGAACACTAGGTGTAGACAGAACAACTCACCCTAGCAGAGTTAAACCCAAAATGCATGGAACAAGGCACAACTAATTGGATCACGGACAAACATATCAAGAAGACTCGCTAGAAAAGGATCCAACTATATCTAGTTGTCAAAGCAAGCCAACACCTGCACCAGGGCAAGTGGTTCACTAAGGACCAGATTTCAAAAAAATTCCTCACCTCATAGAGGCTTTGCATGCAATGAGGACCATTTATTCCTATGGGGGGAGGATTGATCCAGGTGTATATTGGTGGCCACACACCTATTCCACTAGGATCCTGTTGAGGCCTTGAAATTCGTTGCAAAAACATGGGGGATGACCACCCAGTCTAGATCTTAAAGAAATTCCTTTTCCATTTGGAATGGTGACTCTGACTGGTTTAACTAGGTCCAATTACCTTCTCTCAATCTCCATTGACTTAAAATATGACTTTTCTTTCCAATGGGAAAGAAACATCATATCATTTATCTTGTTGATCAGGTAAGAAAGTGATCTTTAAGCTAATTTGGGCTTAGCCAAGCCACAATTAAAGTTCTGCCTCTTTGGCTTTAGGACTTTTTAGGGATGTAGAATTTAATCTATATGCAATATTATTCTAGGATGAAAGCAAAATAAACTATTTTAATCCTATCTCAATTAGGCAGATATAAATCTATCCCAAATAAAAGAAAGATGTTTTAAATAATTGATATTTAAATATGTTTATTTTAAATGAATATCAAGCTAACGAAGTAGTTCAATTAACTAAAATTGTGAATACCAAACACATTCTATCTAGAGACCTCTTAACTGAAATAATCAATCAACAACACTCAGAAATTAGTTCACAACATATCCTTATTCAATAAATCAGTTTTATAAGACAGATTTATGAGTAAATAGTTACTTAGAAATCAAAATTCAATCCATAAGACTAGAGACAAATAATAACATAAATTAAGGCAAATTACTCATACCGAAAGAAGTGCATAAGTATGTGAGTAAATTGACACATTCATGTTATCATAAAATAAAACCAGCATTTAAAATAATAGTATTATAAATACCAATTTATTAAGTCCATTTCTCCAACTCTAGTCTCTAACAGTCTTTTACAATGCCTGAACTTCTACTTTCAAAATCAGAGCTACAGTAGTGCAAGACTTTGTTCCTTATACATAACTCAGAATGTAAAATAAAAGCCTCAATAATCTCCAGATCTGAGATTCCTCTCCTCTCACCCTACACCTCTAAATTCCTATTGCAAAAGTGCATTTAGAATTCCAGAATTGCAGAGGAGAGAAGCCTCTATTACATTTTGCAATCTGCTATTTATAATATTTACAAAAGAATTCTTCATAGGAAATTTTTTCCAAGAGTGGTTTTTCTCCATCAATTTTCATTGGTTTAAAATCATATTCTTTAATTGTTGGAGCCTTCTCATTGATTGAGAGCTTCTTCTTCTCATATCTTCAATTGTTTTCCTGCAAAAACAAATCAAAACTAAATTAAAATGTAAAAATAAAATCAAAATGCAAAAAGAAATTAAAATAAATCCAATCAAAACTTAATTAAATAAATAATTGGAAAAGGAAATATAATGTTTATTTTGATTTATGTGCTAATATAATTGTCCAAGGATATCATTGACGAATGGATATGCAATTAGAAGAAGTTGTGGGTAAATTAAAATGCAGAAAATAAAACTCAGAAAATTTATTTTGTTAAAAATTCGAAGCATGATCTTCTACTAAATTTTAGAACTAATAAATGATCAAATATGGAAATGAAACAACTTCTGAAATGTTCTCCATGATTTTATCTATCTAATGAGCCATCCTAGGCCTCATTTGGCCAAGTAAAACTTCATTATGAGCTTCCAAAGTTTGTATACTAAAATTGACAGAATTCTTGAATTTTTGTTGCTTGGGCTAAAAATCAGAAGTTTTAAATTAAATTCTAATCCTAAATTAAATTATAATATTTAATTAATTAATTCTAATTAATTCTAATTATGTTATTAATCTCAATTTAGTATAAACAGAAATTAATTAATAAAAATAAACGATTTAAAATTTATTTAAAATATAAATATATTATATTAATATTATCATTTATTTATATTAAAATTATAATAAAATATTATAATAAAAATAGAATATTTATATATAAAATAATTAAAAACTAAACATCTACGTGAGAGGGAGAGAGGAGGGAGGAGGAGAGGTGAGGAGTACTAATAAGGGAAGAGGAGAATGAGTGGGAGTTATAAGGTAGAGAGAAGAGTTAGGTGAGGGAGACTGAGGTGGAGGGTGAAGTGAGGTAAGCGTGAGGTAGGAGAGGTGAGGTGGAGGGATAAGGTGAGCAGGAAGTGTGCGGGAGTCATAAGGTGAAACAAAAATTTATGTAAAAAAAAATAATCTCTCACATGTTTTCCAAATTGCATCGGAGTTTCAGAGTTTTCGAATATACACAAAAAATAATTATTTGTTATTTGCGATATGCGATTTGCGATGTATCGCAATCGCAATATTGCATCGCATATTTTATTTAGGCATTTTTGTAAATCTGGATTATTCAAAAGAGTGAATGTGGTGAGAAGTGGGACCCACGTGGGATTAACCATCCTACATTTTGGACTAAAGTTTTTTGCAATTTTGGGATTTTGGGTTTGGCATTTTGTTTTAAAATAATGAGTTGGAGTAAATTACCAAGATCCTGAAATGTGTTTTAGTTCATTATGCAATTCAGTTGGGTCATTTTGTAGAATCGTTAGTGAAATATGAAAGAAATAGTAAAAATGAACTAAAAGCTAATATTTATGATGAATGACTATTTTAACTATGAGAATTAAAATATGGATACACTTTATACATTTTTTAGCCCAAGCGAAAAAATGATCAAACTTCAAAAGAGTTTCATTTACAAATCGGTTGACCAAATGAAGTGAAACAAGTATCGTTGGAAAGCTTATGAAAAACTAGATTCAATAAAGCAATCAAAACAAAATTTCGAGGAAGATAAAAAAAATGACAAAAATGCAGGATAATTAACTTAATGAAAATTATAAAAGGTGTTTAGCCAAAAAAATTGTAGAAATGGTCCCCATTATTTGAAGTGCATAAGTAAAAAATGGGGGGGTTGTGTTTTACCACAATAGTGGCGACATACGAGAGAAGAACCAATTATCTCTGATTAAAGATAATGAACTTGAACTTACCCAAAGGTTAAAAATAATGGAAATCATGAAATCATCTAACAGTAAAACAGTTCCATAGTTTCCACATAAATAGATTAAGCAATGTGAGTTTTTAAAGATAAGTACTTAAAACAGACTTGAGTAAAAGAGATGACTCCAAATTTGGGGAAATTTTTTTTTTTTTTAATTTTCCTCATGTGAAAAATAGAAGAAGGTAGAGATAAGAGTTTTTGATAAAGTATATAACAATTTTGTGATTGTCTCTGACATTTCTTTGCTGCCAACAAGCCTGAACAGTACCCCAGTGAAGTTATCTTTTATGCCATACAAGCTTAGTCCCACTGCCAACAAGCATCCATAGCCCCGACGAGTTTACTTGTATTTCTCATGCTTCCTCTTTTTATCACTCTTTTGATAAGCGCATTTGCAAGCTTTTTATTTATGATGTATTTGAGTGAAAGTGGTGAGATGACAAATGGATATTTTATGTTTAATGGACATAGTACTTTCATAATGTTTGCTCTGAATTCTTTCCCTACAACTATCAATCAGAGGATTTTTATATGGAGGGGTGGGAGGGATTCATTGAATTAAACCCAAACCAGTTTTTTCCTTGAAAAAGTAAACTCAATCACTTAGAAATAATGTGTGTTCCTCCATGAAAAATATTTAAAGCGGGATGGCTTTATGGTTCCATAAATATATGCCTTTAATGATAGATGAAATTCACTTAAATGGATAAAGTAAAATATTTTCTATGTCTATCAACAACTGTAAGGTAAGAAAAATTCATTTCACATAAATCATGAAAAATTCACCAAAATCAAATCAAAAATGAAAAACAAAAGGAAAACAATTCCTAAACTGAAGTAAGAAAAGAAATCACCAAATAAAAAAGGAAGAAAGAAAAAAAATTAAAAGAAAAACAAAATTTAAAAGCTAAACTCTAACAAGATCGCTTATATGAATTTCTCAACAAAGGATTATAAGCATATGTATGTTCATTCCTATGTTGAGATTTTTTTATTTTTATTTTATCTTGCAGAGTTATATAAAAATGAGGCTCTCAAAACGTAGAAGGTGGATATCAGTTATGATAGATAATATGTTGAATGAGAAGTTTAGGTCTGTTGAAAATTTTATTTTTCAAGGCAAAACCTTCATAAAAGCATCTTAACCATTTTCTAATAAAATTAATGCTTTAAAGAAACAAGCTAAAGGTTCAAAAGACTCCCCTGTATAGCTGATTTGATGAGGTTCATTACTGCTTCTATTTCAAGAATCTCAAAGAATAAAAAAAAATGAACTTCGAAAACTGATCTGGTAGAGGAGTGAAAGGTTTACGAATACCTGTAAACAGAGTTCGAGATCAGTGAAAACTAAAACAAAAATATGAAGAAATGGAAATAAATAAAAGTGGGTGCATGAAACTTACCATTAGAGAACTACATTTAAACTTACCTGAGAAACATGATTTTCTCCAATGCAATTTAACTTCTTTCCTTAATTAGAATTGAAAGCATGAAGAAGTTTTATTGACCCAAAATCATTATTTGATTACATCTAAAGTAAAACAAGCAGTTAACTAAAAGAAAGCAATGTTTCAGGTTCAAGGAATCAAAAATAAATTGAATCCATTAGAAATGAGGATGAAGTTATGCTTCTTTATGAATTGTAGCAATGAATGTTATTTTTGCTTCTTCCATTCTGAATTTATATCAGCCCCAAAATATTGAAATTGATTCAAAATCTCGAATAATGTAACAGTAGATAAAGAGGATTTGAATCTTTATATGATAAGTATGGAAAAAAACTCGGAATAAAAGAAAATTAAAAATATGAATTAATCATCGATCCATTACTTTGCTAAATTTTTCACATCGCGAGATTCTTTGCTGTGCATATCTTAAAATCTGTGACTTCCACTTTTGTCGATATGTGATTGAGCTCTTTCCATAATAATTTAAAATAAAATGGTGGAAAGTCAAATATCAAAGTTTATTGCATCAAAAATCTTGAAGACAAAGTTTCATTTGAGTTTAGCAATGCGATATAATTATTCTGATGGCAATGTCACGAAATGAGCATGTGCAATGGGAAACTGCGATGAGATGAATGCGATATTGGATAATAGTCATATTGAAAGATTAAAGCTTGTAAATGAAATGGAACGCAAATATTATTCTTGCAATAATGAAAATGCAGTAAAAGACTGATGGAACATGAATGCAAATATCAAAATATATGTGAAAAACCCTGGTTTTGCAGTGCATACAAACAGTGATCAATTATGCACGTTTGCATTTCACATCTTTTATAACTTACCTCCCCACATATTACACAACTTAACACTTTCGAAATTTTGTGATTTTGCAATTTCGTAATTTGCAGCGAACTCCACACTGCTCATTGCAATTTTTATCTTTTAACATATTACTTATCTTCTGCGATATGCAATATGTGTATCATCACATCGTAATCTCTTTACCTTGTCATTTATCGCATCACAACTTATATAACTTATCGGATAAGGCTTTAACAATAACCACTAAAATTTCCGATATGCGAAATGTAATTTCTTTGATGCGCCAATGTGTGATGAAGAATGGACCCGATATTTTTATTATATGAATTTTAATTTCATATCGAATCCGGGACATCGAAAATTTTAAATGTATTCCCGTACCAAATTTATGATTTATAAATGGACGCGATATATGTATATAAAAAGAGGATTTAAATGTCATATCGGGTCCGAGTTATATGAACAACACAATTTTGGTGAATTAATTCTATCTGAAAAAATGAGCAAAAATGAATATGAGAAGATATGCATTGAAGGTTTCCTATCGGGAATTGTTAAGATCTACCTCTGATCATATGTTGTGATACATATAATGCAATATCAGACGAAGATATCATCGAAGATCGGAAGGAATGAGAATATCGGAAGATCGGATATATTTAGTGTATATTCATTTCAGAGTCTCCGACATGTGATTTGCGATATATAATGAGCGATATGTGGGGTCGATGATTTCTTTAAAGTACTCAATTTAAAAATAAAGTGAGTGATTTAACTTTGCTTTATAATAAATAACCCTTTAATAATTTAATTAAATGTCCAAATTTTTTATTGGAAATTTAATTTTATCAAAACTTTCTTATAAAGAGAGTTGTGAAATAAAATGATCTGATATGATTATTCCAACAATTTATTAAGACTTCTCAGGATTTCAATATAAGCAAAATTTAGATATCCTTCAAATTCAAATGAAATAATAAATATTTCCCTAAATATGTTGCAGATTTTGGAAACAAGGGTTGGTTGTTTGCTTATCTCAGATCTACATAATCAAGTTAATGAAGATCTGCACCAAAAATAGAAATGAGAAACAACCTTTGAAATAAAAATAAACAATAGATGATGATGAACTCGTAAACACATACCCGTAAGAATTTTGATTGTAAGTTTTATCTCTTTGAAGCTTCGATTTCTTCCAAAATTTCTCAAAATTTGCATAAGTTCAAAATCACCTTCTTATTTTAATCTAAAATTCTAAGTAATGAGTTTTTTCAAATTGCATACTTTCTAAAATTTCATCAGAAGGTAAGAGTGGTAAAATTGAGTTCTTAGAATTACTTGTAAATCAAAAATTGTCAAGTCGTAGAAAATTCTTGGAATTTTTTCATGTATGATCGATGTTATGAATTTTGAAAAACAAGAAAATTGAAGGCTTTTACAAATAAGTATGATCAGATAATTCAAGAGCTTCTAAAATTATCTAGGCTGCTTATCTATAATTGAAATAGGATGCCCAAAATAAATTGGATTCATTACTTATTTTATTGAAAATCTTAAATAATGAAATAAATGCAAACAGAAAAGAAAATTAATCTATTCATATTTCTAACTTAATAAAGGAAACATGACTAGGTATAGTCATACTTCCAATGTAACCATGTAAGCATTTTAATTCATACATGTACGTACATGTCAAACATTAGTAAAAATGAAAATGTAATTAAACTACAAAAACTAAATCTAAAAGCATAATGTATCTTTATTGTTAGTAGCTTATTCACCATTACCTTCTTTTGAAATGTCATTTCCAACTTAATTTCGATTGGATCGTAGAAATATGGATGGATTTCTATTATTAAGTGGAAGAGGTTTAAAAGAGAAGATGACCGGCCAGGTTGTAGAAATGATATTTCAGAAACATTGGCCTGTATGATTTTGTTAGTATTATGTCTAAGTGCTAACTTATTAACAATTTTATGTGAAGGAAAACTTTCCAAATGTCTTTCAAATTGATCAATGAAAAATGGATGGAATTCTGATAGATCCAAGAGAAGATTATTAATTGAATTAGATTGTTGGTCATAAAGTGAAAATACACTCTCTTTTTTGCATTGCTCTTGACAAATACGAAGTAATTGATAAGGAATGAACATCAATTGAAATTGGAAGTTTAATAACTTTTGATGTTCACAATTATAATTTGAATCTTCACTTTTCCCTTGAGGTAATGTATTAATTAAGTGTTCAATATTGAGCTTCTCAATATGCCAGTACAAAATATCTAAAAATCTAGGTCTAAAAATAGAAAATTGTTAGCCTATTTCATAAAGGACATTATAAATCCAAAAATACATAAATTGAATAATGTAAAGTTAGGATAAATATATTTATTAAATTAGAATATTTAATAAATATTAGAGATATTTAGAAATAGAAATTTGTTAATAAAAATTAGGACTCTAGAGAAGAGTCATTCTCTAGGCTCTAAGTTAGGAATGAAGTTAGTAGAGTGGTTAGAAACTCATTTATTGTAAATGGACACTTGTTTATTTTCCAAGTGATCCATAACTAGATTAAGTTAGAACATAGAGCTTATAAATAGGATTGTTTCCTAATTTCATTATGTAATGTGAGTGTAGTGTGAGAATGAGAATTTACGTCTGTAAACTCCTGCAATTTGTAATGTAATATTTTTCCATGATCAATAAAGTTATGTGTCTGAGGACACTTCTGTATCTACATGTGGTATCGGAGCTGCAGTGAGATTTTGGATGTATGTGAAAAATCGTGTGGAGGAGGATTCTAGCTCTTCTAGTTCTTGGAAAACTCAATTTTGTTGGATCGATCAGCAAAAGATTGGTATGAAAGTTGTCAAATTTTTTTATTGATTTTAGATATGTAAATTCTAAAATCATTTAAAAAAAAAAGAAGCCACTGCAAAATCTGTGTGAATTTTTCTATTTCAAATTGTTTGAGTGAAGTAAAAAAAAAAAAAGACAAGGCAGGTCAAAGTTCAGATCTTCTTTGTCATTTGTCCTCACATCAAGGCATGCAATCATCTTCTTGGCAAGATTAGAAGCATGCTTTGGAGATTGATATTCTGCGAGATCAGGAGTCTTTCCTAGATTAGAGTTATTCCCAGTTAAAAAGCCCTTTAAGATGCTAAGTCCTACAGCACCACTTTTCTCGGGATGAAATTTTACAACATGCACATTCCCCTTTTTTAATGGCAGCAATAAACTCTCCACCATAGTTGCAAGTAGCTGAAACCCAATCTTTATTGGCATATGAAGGAATTGCTCGGTACGAATGGAAAAAATAAACTTGATGACCTTTAGCACCTTCTAAAATCACAGATGATTGCTGGAACTACAATGAATTCCAGCCCATATGGGATACCCTCAGCCCATTTGAAGAATCAAAATGGCCAACTGCCCCAGGTATCAGATGGAGACCTTCAACAGGTCCATTTTCGTCACTGTAGTCAAAAAGTAGTTGTAGACCAAGACAGATGCCTAAAAAGGGACAATAATTTTTGATATACTCGCACAAGGCTTCAGCCATCCCAGTTTTATTTAGCATGTCCATTGCAGATGCAAAAAGCCCCAACTCCAAGAAAGACAAGGTGATTCGCTTTGAGGATATCTTCTGGTTCATTTACGTTGCAAATTTGGAAGCCGAGGATGTGGATTTCATTCCTCACACTCCTGACATTCCCAGCCCCGTAATCCAAAAGCGTGACCACATTGTCCCCATTACTGGATTTCCACCATACATTGAACCTTGTTGGGCGTGATGACAGCTGGGGACGGGATAAACATAGATTGAACTGAAGAAGATGCGAACCCCCTACAGCTCCTGTAATGTTAATTTCCTCCATTCCCTTGCACTGCTAGATTATGACTCTGCTAGAGTTTTATCTTACGTCTGTCCTATGCTCTTCAACACCTCTTACAGTCTCTTCGCGTGTTCTATTCCCGTGCCCTGCCAGAATGCTAGCACAATTCGGTTACCCATGACCTGAATGAAATGTTGCATAAGTCCAACAATAAACTTGCAATGTTATAGCCCAAAAAAAAAAACCGGTACTGAACAGTGGTACTACTGCTACAAGCAAGATCTAATATTATTTGGGCTTGTGTTTTTATATTCCAAATTAAATATTTGCCAAATAAGTTGAAAGACGAGAGAATTGAAGTATTTTGAAGGTTACATTAAAAGTGCTTTGAAGAGTATTTGAATGTAAATTCACCTTTTATAAAGTGGCTTCATAATGTTAATTCCATTATTTTAATGGAAATTATGTAAAAGCATCATTATAATGGCTCTTTAAATATTGATTGAGGAGAGATAAGGAATGGCAAACATATTTTTGTGAGGGGAGTCATAAGGGTGAAGATTTTCATTGGTTTTGTAATAAGAGTGATGCTTTTGTAATTTTTTGGAGTAATAAGGGTGATGTTTTAAAATCCTTGGAGTGATAAGCTGTATTTTGTAATTTGGAGAGCTAAGGAGTGTTTCCATTTGTATTTGGAGTGATAAGGGAAAACCTTTATTGTAATTCAAAGTATTGTTTTACTTTGAGAGAGATCGTGTCACTATTCATTCA
This sequence comes from Pinus albicaulis, assembly GCA_034641835.2. Taxonomy (NCBI): domain Eukaryota; kingdom Viridiplantae; phylum Streptophyta; class Pinopsida; order Pinales; family Pinaceae; genus Pinus; species Pinus albicaulis. The sequence continues at coordinate 469,059,046 of CM076573.1, forward strand.
GACTTTGAAGGCACGTTGTTTCAAAGGGTTGTCAGCTTAGCATTATCATTGCTTCAAATGATGTACTCAATGATTAATAAAGATATCATTTTTTTGGTGTTGATGTGTCCTAGATCCCCCCGAAATTGAATAAGGGGATCTAAGATACACTATGTGTGTTTGATGGCGCATGTTTTTTATGGCTTCTTGTTGTTGCTTTTTGATCTGTGTCTAGTTGTGACACATTAATAATCTCATACATAAAGTTTAATATCAGCAATCACAACACTCATAACAAAATAGCTGCAAGATCAACACATGCATCTGCACAACTTCAACATATAATCGAAGATTGTCTACATCCACATTCACTTCATCAAGTTCATGTACCTGCACACTCAAAAGTCTACATCAGCGTTGTTATACATTCTTTTCAGAACTTGTAATCAAATTCATTATGTTATGTTAATCATTAAAAATTCATTGTTAATGAATTCTTAAGAAGACAAGTGAATTCATTATTTTAAAGTGAATCATTGTAAGATTTCTTGGGTGCATTGTCGACAGTGTTTGACACCCTTCCTTTACACAAAATCAATTGAGTGCATGAGTTTTTTTCAAACAAGAAACAGTTTTACATCTCCAAGCGAGCGTGATTTCAAGCAATTTGCATCAATTCAGTATAATGATCAAACCTTCAAGCGAGCCAGAGTGAAGTTTATTGTAGCAATCTAAAAAAATCAAGCGAGTTGAGATCAACATCAAGCGAGCGTCGCTATTCATTCAAGTGAGCGTGAAGTCATCACGTAAGTCAAGTGAGCGCTTAAACAAATGTGATCGTCATCAAGCGAGCGTGAATATCAGAGTTTAAGCAAGAATATTCTAGCAAGTGTTCCAAGCAAGTGCAATAAGCAACAAATCAAGTGAGCGTGCCATTCAAGCCACATTCAAGTGAGCCTGTCCTTCAAGTGAAACAGTTCAAAGGACGACATCTACAACAAGAGAGCATGATTTCAAGTGCGCAAGTTTAGATGGTGCAACATATTCAGTTGTTAAACATTCTTCACATTTTGATCATCTTCAGTGATGAAGACATGGTGCACGTCAGCAAAGAAACTCTTGCTGATCTTTCATGGCATCTACAACAAACACATGAAACTATTGAGTTTCTTCAGCTCGAGTCGCAACTTCAAAGGATTGAATTGCAAGAAAATAATGATACTTTCAAGTCTTTGAACCATCCAAATGATAATTCTTTGAACCATCCAAATGAGAAGTCATTCATTCAGACAGCTTCAAGTGTCGAAGTTGTTCCAGTTTCAATTTCTTCCAAGCCCATCATCAAGCCCTGGGAAGAAATTCAAAATAACAAGAATCGACGAGGCTTAGGATATGTCCAAGATGATGCCAACTTACATATTCCTGATTATTCCAAGTCCATTCAATTCGTCAGTGCGGGATTTCTTGAACAGATCCCCTCAGTGCATTCAGAGACAGTTGCAGACAACCAGCAATGCCCGCAACTCAAAGTTGCAGAAAAACAGAATTCCACACAATCTGAGGTTGAAGTCCAATCGAAATGTTCTCATTGTCAGAGAACCAGTCATATGGAAGATCAGTGTTTTGATCTCCATCCCTGTCACCATTGTGGCATGTCCAATCATTCCTCGGACAAATGTCGCAATCAACACAAATCAGTAAGATTGAAGATACATTATGAATGGATCGACCCTTGGGAATGGTCATCCACAGTTAAAATATTGCTTCAGTTCTACAACCGCATACGATCACACATAGTGCATCCAACAGTGAAAATATGATGGTACTCTCATGCAGTTGAATGGGGGAGTACAACAGTGTAAAACTCCTACACCTGAAGGGGGGGAGTTCAGGAATATTTTCCTGAGAAGTGTCTCTCCTTTCAGTTGAAAAAGGGGGGAAAATGTCAATGAGATTGACAATGGTTGTTAAACTGAAAGTCCCGACACAACCAGAAAAAGCAGTTAGTGGGCATTTTCAATAGCCAGTGGGCATCAACAAATTTTCCAGTGAGCATCAACAAATTTTCCAGTGGGCAGTCGACAGCAAAAGCAACAATGAGTTTTTTTTGACATCATCAGCCAGTGGGCTTTCATGCTGATTTCATGCAAAGGATAGATGGATCCTTTTGCAACTTGGCACCTGATGGCATTGTCAAGCAACATTCAGAGATGAATCAGACATACAGATAATTCATGTTCTCTTGAGATTGAAGATTTTTTTTCAGCATCAACTTGAGAACTTGGAATATGGTTCCTCGTTCTTCTTTTGGATTTATCCTTGAAGGGGAGAATGTTAGCCTATTTCATCAAGGAAATTATAAATCCAAAAATACATAAATTTAATAATGTAAAGTTAGGATAAATATATTTATTAAATTAGAATATTTAATAAATATTAGAGATATTTAGAAATAGAAATTTGTTAATAAAAATCAGGACTCTAGAAAAGAGTCCTTCTCTAGGCTCTAAGTTAGGGGTGAAGTTAGTAGAGTGGTTAGAAACTCATTTATTGTAAATGGACACTTGTTTATTTTCCAAGTGATCCATAACTAGATTAAGTTAGAACATAGAGCTTATAAATAGGATTGTTTCCTAATTTCATTATGTAATGTGAGTGTAGTGTGAGAATGAGAGTTTACGTCTGTAAACTCCTTCAATTTTTAATGTAATCTTTTTCCATGATCAATAAAGTTATGTGTCTGAGGACACTTCTGTATCTACAAAAATAAATCTGAAGTTAAAATTAAATGTTGAAAAAATAACAAAATTGAATCATAGTTTACCCTAGTGTTACAATTATTGTTACAACACAATTGGGAGTGACTTAAAGCAATTTCCTCTTCACAAGAATTGGATAGAATAATGCAATTAGAATGATTGTTGATATCCACTTGTGAATTAAAGAGAAGCCTATTAATCTAAATGGGAATGCGAGCTTGATCATCATATAAATCATAAACTGGAATGGTTTCTTGAATGTTGGAATCATAAGTATGATTATTTGTTTGAAAATGAGAACTATTTGGAAAATTTTCTACATTAGATTGTTATTCATTTTCACATGTGATTAGACTTAGATCATGAGGATTTAATTTTAAAGAACACAAATCAATATCCTCAATGCCAAAGTAACTATCATAAATGACCTCGTGACATTCATTAGAATTCTCTTCAATCTTATTCAATGTATCAAAACAAGAAGGAATATTAAGCTCATGTTCATTAATGCCAGAAGAATGATCATTAATTAATTCTCTATCTTGATAAAAAATAATTAGAAATTCATTTAGATTGGCCTCTCTTTTTTCTGAAATATCTTTAATGTGCATAGAGGTTAAATTTCTATTAGAAAAATAATCAGGATAAAGAGAAAACTATGAATCCAAAACAATGCATTTGAAAATGTCTCTATTTGAGCACTCTAGTGTATTTTCTTCATTGCAATTTTCAGATTTAAGATCATTTTCTTGGCTGCTTGTTCTTTCTTGAAGAATGTTGCTCTGTTGTTCTGAATTTGGAATTTTCTCATCATGAAAAAATTCAGAAATTCTTAGCTTTCTTGACAGACATTTGTTTATATGGTTGTAGCTGTAAAAATACCCAATCTCCTACATCCAAACTTCTCTCGCTACGATGTTGATCTGCCTGTTGTTTCATTCGATTTTGTGCCAAATTCAGGTTATCCTTTAATAGTTGGAGAACTTCTTGTTGATGCTCAATGTGATCTTCCACTGCTTGAACCTTCGAATTTTCCCTTAAAGATGATGTGATCAATGGTGGATGATATCCATAAACTGCCATAAATGGGGTCATTTTTGCTGCAGTATGGAAGGAAGTGTTATACCACCATTTAGCGAGAGATAACCACTTGACCCATTGTGTTTGTTTATCAGATACAAAACAACGAATATACCCATCCAAACATTTATTTACTATCTCAGTTTGACCATCAGATTGAGGATGATAAGATGAGCTATGAGCTAATTGAGTACCGAAACAAGAAAATAACTCCGTCCAAAAATTTCCTGTAAAAATGGGATCTCTGTCGCTCACAATAACCCTTGGGCTTCCATGTAGCTTTTGAATTCTATCCACAAATGTAGTAGCAACTGTACTTGCTTTAAATGGATGAGATAATGCACAAAAGTGTGCATACTTGGTAAGTCTATCAACTACCACCATGATGACATTCTTTCCTTCGGACTTAGGTAAACCTGTGATAAAATCCATTGAAATCTCCTCCTAACGTTGACTTGGAATGGATAAAGGTTGTAGAAGTCCCAGGGTCTTAATTGTCTCAACTTTATTCTGCTGGAAAACCAAACATTCTGCCACAAAATTTTGAATATCAGATTTAAGGCCATCCCAAAAAAATTCTTTCTTCACCCTGTGGTAAGTTTTTAAAAATCCTGAGTGTCCTCCTAAAGGAGAAGTGTGCAATTCCAGAAAAATATTTTGTTTTAGTTGGGAATTCTTACAAAGATATAAGCGATCTTTGTACCATAAGGAATCATTTTTCCAACTAAATGTATCAGATGTACTAGGATCTTGCCGCAACTTTTGAATGAGTGTCCATACATCTTTGTCCTTCTTCCATTCATCTCTTGCTTCGGTTATCCAATCTGGTTGGATAATAGAAATGGCACAAAGCAATGCTTCCACCTCTTCATTCTTTCTTGAGGGTGCATCTGCAACAACATTAAGCTTTCCCTTTTTGTAGATTATTTCAAAGTCATAACCCAACATCTTTGTGACCCATTTTTGTTGCTCTTCTGAAGATAGTCTTTGTTCCAAAAAGTGTTTAAGACTATCATGATCAGTTTTCACCTTGACACTAGTAAAAAATGATGAAATTAATGACTAGGTGACTAAAAATGTTAGTCACTGCAATTATTTCAAGTGAATTACTACTAAATTTGAGCAATTTTAAGTGACCGAACTAAAAATGACTAACTTAGTCTTGGAATAAAATATATGACTAGATAATAAGTGACTAAACTAAAAGTGACTAACTTAAACGACTAACTTAGTTTAGGGATAAAATATATGACTAGATAATAAGTGACTAAAGTAAATGTGACTAACTTAAATGACTAATTTAGTCTAGGATTAAAATATATGACTAGATAATATGTGACAAAATTAATAATGATTAATGTAAGACTATTATAGTCCAAGAATAAAAATATGGTCAAATAACAAGTACAACAAGTATATGAATTAGTCATTTATGTCAGTTATTTTGAATTGTGTCACTCCATATATGGAAAATTGCAATTTTGGTACCGAAGTGTTACATTTCACTATAGATGTCTCTGAATCCATTTGCAGTGTTAAAATTTAGAGACAAATTAGGGGTCTCTGAATTTACAGTGTTGAAATTATGAATACCCTTTTGTCTCTAAAGTTAACAATGCAAATGAATTCATCTACAATTAACATAATTTCATGTATCACCTATCAACTTTACACTAATGCATTCATTACAATTTTAGTAAAGGTAATATTAATTAGATAGCCAAATTTATATTTATATTTAATATTTAATATTTGGCCATAAAGTTTAATTTTTAAACTTCATTGATTTATGTTAAAAGTGTGAGTTGTTTTAAATCTAAGGTTAAATCTTCATATTTACATTTAATAACTAGACAAATATAACATTTCTTATGTTAAACATGTGATTTCATTTAAATCTAGTATTAAATCATCATATTTACATTTGATAAATACTAAATAGATAAACCTACAATATATATTTATAGACCTATTTAGTAAATAGGTATGAACATTTGTTAATTTAGGTATGAAACTTAATTAAATTTTGAATGATGTATGAACCTTTGCTTTTTTGTAAGTCAATGTTATATTCATGTAGGAAAAAAGGAGTACATCTAGCCAGTTACAAAGCAGGTGGTCTCACCTCGACTTGGTTTCTTAACAAAAATTTGCACCAAATGCAAATTTTTGCAAAAGAGGGACTAGGGACATTGTCCATAAACGGTTGGGCCATAGGCACCAAAACACATATAAAACATAAAGAACACAAAATAGCATACTAGTCGTCCAACGTGGTGGATGCATGGTTGTCCGGGGTTGTTCCTAGATGTGGTGGAGGATAGAATTCACACTGACCGTGCCCTTCAAAGTGTGCCAACCAAGTCTCCAGCTTTTCTACTTTCTCAGTGAGTTGATTTTGGCCTCGCCAAACAACTACCAGTCTCTCTCGGACTTGGCACTGTAAATAGTGCATTCAGTCCAATGTTCCCATATGCTCTGCATGCTCCTCACGACATAATCTCTCAGTTGTGTCCACTCTTTCCATCAGGCTGTTGATAAGTGCACGATTGTTCTCTAGGTAACAATGTTGGATAACATGCCCCTCATTTACCTCAAATCAATCAAACCCATGATTCCCCTTGCCACCATGGCCTCCTCCGCCCCGACGACTATGCGTTTGAAACCTCAAACATCCACCTCTTTTATCCCCCCTGCTTACCTCCTCCACCGTCCCCATGTGAACCCACACTAACGAGTCGTGCACGCTTGCAGTCTTTCCACCCTGGCATGGAGCCGCCATTATTATTTATGAGTCTGTTGCCCCCATAGGGCCATGGATGACAGGGGAGGGAGAACACCCACACCACACCAGGGGCTTCATAATTCGCCAAGGTCGAGGAACCCTGCCATGTGTAGAGTCGAGAGAACAGACCCCCCACTATAGAAAAAAAAACACCACCGGCAAAGGAGCCAAATATCGTCTCCCACCACCACAAGGAAGCACAAAGACACGTTCCACTACCAGATAAAGACTTCTACGACCAGCAAAACCAAATACCATCACCCAAAAAACCAACACAGGAAATTGAACAACAAACGATGACAAAGTAGCCAACGCTTGAGTGTAACTTCCCCCAAGGCAGTGACCAGCCTCCAAATTATCCACAAAGAGACCACACACCAATCCACCAAACACCGTCACACCCACGTTGGAGGGCATTAAATTTGGAAAAGAAACTATTTTTCTGCCACCACCCTCGAGGTTTCCTAGACTGCAAATTATAGCTTCCTCTCTTATCACGAAAAAACAAACTCACTGAAAGCCAAGAAAAATGGAAACGAGTGATCTCACTTCCCTTAAAATTCCTATCCTCAACCCAAATTCAGTCAATGGCTAAGAAACTGAGCCCGAGGGACCGATTGAACACACCGCACCAACAAATTCCCATGACAAGTAAACACAAGCCACTCCCTCTGTAAACCTTCCTGCGACGTTTACGCTTCCTCTTCAGAGGCCACCATCAGGACCAACACCAAACCATATTTAAGAGTCTAATGTTGGGCTCCCTCATCTTCCCTTGCCTTATCCTTTCACCACCTCCAAACTCCAATGCACAATTAATTTTCACATGAATTGCCAACGTGAAGCCAGTAACTCCCAAGCCAAAACCCATTAACCCCTCATCCCTAACCCCTGAAATCCTTAACTGTTAAATCCCCTAACCCCTAAGCCCCTAATCCCTAATCCCTTAACCACTAACTCATTATTCACTTAACCCCTAACTGCGCCTAAATCCCCTAACCCATAAGCCCCCAATCCCTAATCCCTTAACCACTAACTCATTATTCCACTAACCCCTAAATGCACCTAAATCCCCTAACCCCTGACCCCCCAATCCTTAACCCCTTAACCAATAACTCATTATTCCCATAACCCCTAACCCTGAGCCCTTATTCCCCTAAGCCCTAAGACCCTAGCCCCTAATCCCTTAAACACTAACTCATTATTCCCCTAACCCTTATAACAATCCTTAAAACTCGTTAGGATTATCCATTCCAAACGAGAGCAAGTCTATTTGGGACCTACGATCGGGTTAATTCCCCCTTGTTGGCAAGATCAAAATGGTTAATCTTCGATATACAAATTTAGATCAAATATTTCATTAAAAAGAGGGAACCATACCATCTCTGCCAGGCTATGCCTATCGGTCGCTTAGCCTCTTCTTGCTCTCACATGAATGTAGTCTTTCTTGACTGGTACAGAAGAAGGTTTCACATTATCAACTGTTTGTTTGGGATAACTTTCAATTGTTTCATCACTGTTACATTCTTCAAGCTTATCCTTTAAATCATCCTAGTCATTTGTACTCTCTCCAACTTTGTAGTGCTTTCCATTCCTCTCAGTCTCATATGTTTCCTTGGTCTATTAAGGGACAAGGTCAACAACATTAGGATGTTTTTGCAACAAACAAGGGTATTTCCAGGACATAATCAGGTGGAGCAAGAGTATAATCGCCAACTTTCTCATGAATGTGGGACACTCTAACTTAAGCTTTTCTGTAGCAGTAATGAGGTGTAGTGTAGTTATTGAGACTTCATCAGATGTCAATTCTTCATACTTAAATTGTGTGACAACACTGTGGCTGAGTTTGAAACTAGAGATTGAAGATACATTTAGTTTAATTGCAATAGACATTTTCATCAATAAATGTAAAGCAATGGCTAACAAATACTAGAAATTAATAAATAGAAAATACATGGCAACAAGCAAGAGTACCTACAAAATTGTTACATTGAGACACAAAGAATAAAGAACTATTGTGCACAAACAGAGACCAACGAAATTATCATCTTAACTCCTAATCCCTTGAACACTAATTCCAAACCCCTAAACCCTAAACCTCTAAACCCTTAATCCCTAACCCATTTAACCCCCTCAACCCCTGAACCCCTAACCCATTTAACCCCCTAAACCCTAAACCCCTCAGCCCTTAAACCCTAATTCCCTACCCCTAACCCATTTAACCCCAAAACCCCCAAAACCCTAACCCATTTAACCCCCTAAACCTAACTCCATTAACCCCTAACCCGTAACCCATAAAATACTTAACTTCTAAATCCCCTAACCCCCTAAACCTCTAAACCCCTAACCCATTTAACCCCCAAACCCTAAACCTCTAAACCCTTAACCCCAAATCCCTAAACCCTTAACCCCTAACCCATTAAACCCCCTAATGCAGCAAGAAGATGCCAAGCCAAACTGCATTACATTATTCACAATAATTTTATTCATTGACAAAATTTATTCGACAAACCAAAAATTTTGCCATGCTGTAGGGTAGGGATTAACTCAAAATCGATGGCCTTTTAGGTGCTAATATGTTTTGTTTGATCATACCGCGCTTGCCATGTGTTGATTTAGAGAGAAACCACTGCAAGTAATGAGATGGTCCCCAAAACACAGAAGGACCCATGAATGCGACTCCATTTTGCCATGAGAATGAAGGAAACCCTTTAAAATACGTAATAAGAAAACGTGTGGAATTGAAATGTTAATTAAGGATAACATAAAAAGGCGTTTGCAGAGAATTTGATGAAAGACGTAGAAAAAAAGAATGCTATAGTGATGAGACATCCTTGTTAGTCTTTTGGGAAAGAATAGGTTTAAGAAGCTCGAAACAACTCTTGGAGTCATGTTCAACGAGTGACCATAAACTTAGGGGTGTCAGAGTGGCTAATAATCATAGTTTATGGTGGATGATATTCACCATACATAACATTTGTCATTTAGGTCATTTGTCTGGTGGTCAAATGTTGGTGAATCACTATATTATATCATGGTACCATATATTTTTAAAGGAAAAATATATTGAACATGAAATAAGTTGCCTCTCATGTAAATGTTTAATGTCGCGATGTTGTGAATGGTTTGTAGATTATATGTATCATATATTTGTAATCACTTCTTTCAATTTTATTTTAAGAAATAAACGAAGAGGTGCAGGGCCTTACCATAAGAAGGACTTGCACTAACTCATCTCCTCATATCATTCAAACATTAACCCATCAATCAAACACATGCCCTAATTTCTCTAGTATGGGAACCCTTGGATGAATATGATAATGAACTCTTCCCAACCGCTAGTTCTAACCCAACTATTCAATGTCTTTGGTTGGCATGTGTAAATGCCTTTAATGGATCCATAGATATGTATGAAATCCAATTTTGCATTGAAATGATACAAACACCCAAATTAACGCGAGGAATAGAAATTTCAACCTTACAACTCTCTCATCCAATATTAAATACTTCACTAATTAGTGAAGGGGTAATCTACTTAACTGTATATTAAATATTAAAAGCACTCATATTAATACAAGAAAATAATAATAGTATTTAATATAAAGTTATAATATAGGTAGATTCTAAATTGGCATGTGAGACTCCCTTGTTCGTGGGACAATATATGCCCTTCATGCAATGATGATGGAGGTATACATACCTTAATTTCCCTTGGATTCAAAATTATGACATTTAAAGGGGAAACACTTTAACACAATTCTAACAAGTAAATACAAACTTAATTTGTATACATATCAAAGTTAGTCTAAGAGTTGCATGACATGCTTAATTTTGCACAAAATCAACGGAACTCGTGAACGGTTAATAACAATAGGCATGTATGGTCGACTCTGATTATCATAGGTATGTTAGTTTGGTTTTCCCAATCCACAAATTTCACACATTGTTACTATTGTGAAAGGTATGTCAGGTTGGTTTACTTGTTCAACATCATGCACATTTGGTTGTGTTCATTAAATGAATTTTAGTTCATTGACAAAACCAATAGTTTGTCAAGTTGGTCAACTTAGCGAGTTGTGTGTCATGTCAATCATCTTAATGAACAACATGTCATGTCAATTAATTTATTTATTGACATGCACATTCCATTGTCATTGTTAGTGATGTGTTAGGTTGTTATTAACATCTATTTTTTATTAACACTATCTTGGAGATTAACCCTATCAACATGCATGTTTAACTGCAATTGTGAGAGGTATGTTAGGTTGGTCAACCCCATCAACGACATTTATGTTCAATTACGAATGTTGAGGCATACCACATTGGTCACCCGATTACCAACATGTACCTTTTGGTTATCACTAGTAGTAGCGTGTTAGGTTAGTCAACTTGATCAACTACATGTATGGTTGGTTACAAGTAGTAAAGCCTCATTTGAATGGTCAATGAAATAAATAGTGTGCAAATATTGTTACCAATATTGAATACATGTTTTGTTGGTTAACTTAGTTAACATCACATAAATTCAATACGATTGTTTGAGGCATCCAAGGACACTCAACCCATTTAAAGTAGTGCATAACATTGATGAGGGCTTTCTTATTGCTTGGTGGATGAAAATAGTGTGTTATTATTCCCCCATAAGTGTTCAATATTGCCATGTGACATGTTCAACCCTCATGGGCCGAATTGCCTTCTTAAGGGGGTTGTTTATTTAAGATAGGGTTAGGTCCAAGTCTAGAGTGACTCTCGTAGAATAGAGACCACTTAGTTGTGATTGTTGAGTTAAAGTGGTGCTTTCATAGCTTTTGAGATGTTTCTACCACATTGCAATGTCTAAAATCAATTAATTGCCACTTGCTTGTGTTCATGAAAAATATTTCAATCCAAAAAACAAATGTATGTGAAAGCAAGTTAAATAGCCCAATGCTAGTTGACCCACACCACCAACGTTACTCAATTGATCTCCTTGCTTGTATTTGTTGGGGTTCAGCCTCATCCCACCTAACATAAGTCATTTAGTCCACCATTACGTACACATGCATACTTCTAAAAAACATGGCAAACTTGACCATTGTCATACCTTACAAAAGAATTTAAAAAACATTGTTACATTTACACCACAACATATACATACATATGTGCAATTTGTATCAATATATCCTAAATTGCTATGTAGTTCTCTTAATTGCAATATTCTACCACCTTGACACCCCTTAAACCCCATGAAAATCTTTGTATTGATTTCATGACCCTCTCCATTTTTCAATTTCCTTAAATTAATCTTATAACACCCTCCATTAAAATCATTACCTACACTTACATATATTCATTAACTCTATAACTCAACAAAGATTAAAACTACAACAATAATATAATTATAATACTATATAAATGGGATATCTTCGCATCTAAAACTAATAATATATTAAGTCCAATATGTTTCATTGCTTCCTTGATAACCTTTTCCATAGACCAACAAGAACTCAAGAGGCTGTAGTGACCCTCGGAAATGCATAAAAAAGGTGGAAACTTCCAAACCTTGGGGAATCCTTCCCACTTTAAAATTTCGGAAGGTGGAGGGAAAATTTCCCAATCCACTGCTAAATTACTGAAAAAATGAAAATAAATTAATAAAAAATGGCGGTGAAATTTTTTTATTTTTTGCTAAATCCAAGAAGGTAAAAACAAATGTATTTGGAGAGAAACTTTCCCAATCCACGGATCGCTGAAAAATGAAAATAAATTACTAAAAAATAAAGGTGAATTTTTTTTTATTCTTTTTACTAAAATCTGAGAAAATAAAAACAAATGCATTTGGAGGGAAAATTTAAAATGAAAATAAATTAATAAAAGAGGGAAAATTTAAAATGAAAATAAATCAATAAAAAATAGCGATGATTTTTTTTCACTGCAATCCACTAGAATCACTGGAACGACAGCAAAAGCTGGTCCAAGGGTTTCAAATTTGGGTTGACTGGTTAATGGGGCGGTATGACCCTGGTAATCGATGAGAGATGCCATTTACTCAATGAAAGGAAAAATGCTTGACGGGGGGAGCATCAACGTTAACCCAGCCCAGTCCAGAAGAAACAGGGATGGTAGTGGAGGCTGTGGCTTGTGTGGCTACCGTGGGGGCTGCGGTGGTGGGGTTACAGTGGAAGCAGTGATCATGGCAACCATGGTTATGGTGGTGGTGGTGGCTACAGCGATGGTGGCGGTGGCGGATCTGGCTATGGTGGTGGTGGATCTGACTGTGGCAGCTGAAGGAGATAGGAAATATGATGCTGCCCTAGGTTTTTATTTTTGTCTGCAAGTGGTCTTATGTTTTGGTTCTGATAGAGCCCTATGCTAGTAACTGTCCCTGGGCTTGGTGTTTCGATGTTATGTAAACTCTCTCTAGTTTTTGATCTAGATCTCTGTGGATCTCTGTCTCTTTCGTTGAGCTGTATCGAAGCGGAAATATACAAACATATGGTTCTAATAAGAAAAAGCGGACCAAGAAGAACAGGAAGCCGTAACTCAGCCCACGGCAGACAACAACGATGAAGACAATCAGCAGACGGATGTGTCCAACCCAGACGAAGATCAATATTCTTCTGGCAGCGACGAGGCCGAAACCAATGACGAGGTAATTTTGTCAAACCCCATTTCTTTATGAAATCAACATCTTGCTTATTCTGTCTCACATTGTCGTTGTCCTGCCACTTGTTCTATGCATGATCTAGCTGCATTTAAGTTTTAATCTTCAACATTTTTCGATTATATCTGGAGTTAGTTAATTTATAGCATTCCCAAGTATTGCAGCAATAGTTCCACATATTTGAGCCAATTTCAAATCACCGTATCTTTTAGCAAATCTTGCAGTGTTGCCATGTGATACGAATGCTGCTCTCTCCTGGAAAGAAGTGTATAGGAAGCCCAGATATGGGCTATTTTCTGTGCGTGGATCCTAAATAAGCCAAAACGTGAAGTCAGATTATTCATCAAGAATATCCTGCAGAAATATAGAAAATCCAGTAAAATAACATTACAAAATGCAATCCCACAGCCTGTTGACACCAATAGTAAATGTAATAAAATACTTCGACCATATGTTTGTAAAGTTTAAATGCTTGTGTCGTCACTTACCATTCCAGAACCAATCAAATACTGTATGGTTTTCTCAACTTGTCTCATGTCCACTCGGCCACACAAGTAAAAATACTTATTAAAAAGATCACCGTGTCTATTTTCCTCAGCTTTCCACATACGTTTCCTCCTTGCCCAGGATGTGGGACTGGCAACAGTTTCATCTCTTACACCGTCAAAAAAATACACATAGATAAGGTCAAGAAAGAAATTGCTTTTTGTCAAAAACAGAGAAATGGAAAATACCAGAATAAAAGAAGACAAAAGAGGAATGATTGCATCATGTCAAATCACAAAATCAAGATACAAGGGCAGTGAAAAGGAAGAGACTCGATAGTAATGGAGTTTAGCAGTAGTTTGTATGGAGACCAGACACCTTATGTACTTTTCTTCATCAAAAAGAGGTTCTGATAAGACCATCCCATTTTCAGACTTTAAAGAGAGAGTATCGTTCATATTTTCTCTAGACATACTTTCATATGGGAAGAGATGATGTTGGTAAGACGATGGGCTTTTCAGAAATACAAAACCAGTAATGCAACCTGCTTGATGATATTGTCAGTCAACAACGTTTCAAACGAGTTAGTTTACAAGCTAGTAATAGATTAAAGACAATTTATCACAGCAAAATTTACTGCGTTGTTTTACTCCTTCACGTTGATATGTGGATTATCGCCAGTCCCAAACTGCCTCCCTGCAGGGTAAAGAATCCTTTAGGATAAAATCCAGTCAAAAAAATATTATTAAAATACTTTGGCACAATGTTATGTTAAAGAAACTTGAATGTAATAGAAATTACTGTATTTACCTCAGCACAACAGTCGTTGCACAATGAATGCAACGATAAAATTAGAAAAGAAAAATTGGACAACTCAGTATTGAAAATAAGGAGCTAAAACAGTATTATAGTGAAAATTCCAAAAGCAAATTTGCTAGCATATTGTTCACCTATGGCTGTGAGGTATTTAGAAAACTGTCTGATCGTCTTTTTCTTGACATATGCTAAAATTACATAAGAAATGAACTTAAAGAGTTTTTTTTTTTTAATTTCTACTTTTCGTTTAAATATTTACCTTATAACCAGGTTTTTCACCAATTTTTCAAGAGTAAAACCACAAGAGGATACCAAGGGATCCTTCCCACTTTTATGGATGTGGAATCAACCCAGGAACTTGGATAGATCCACATGTCTAACAACATCACTTGGGCTACCCGGTTGAGCTAATCCCTTGGGCTACCTTATAGTTAGTTTATCCAAACAGTGAATCTCTTTATTGTGCTAGAAAACTGACAATAGAGTTGAAGAGAAAGTTTAAATACTGATAAACAAACAAGACATGCTTAAGACGAGAAAATCTGGCCTGAGTTAGAGAAAAAAGGAAAATTCGATCTTCCTTTACCAAGGAGAAAATGACGAATGCTAAAACCAAAACGAGTAACTTTTTAGTTTTATCTTTCTACCTTCTAAGGTTTTTATCCGTGATTTTACATAAATCTCTCTACTGTGCTGGAAAAATTACAGACAGAGCTTAAAGAACCTATAAGAACTAGCAAATTGCTGATTTATTTTGTTGAAATAACAACATCTACAAAGAGGCTGCTGAAGACCATACATGCAGAAGACGATGAGAAAATCTTCCATTCGTTCGATATTGAAAACGAAAATTCTCTAACAATATTTTGTGGCAAGGAAGATTGTTAGAGAATTTTCGACCAAGAAAGCTGCAAATGCGGATTTAACTAAGCCGGCCATTCTTGCTCACTCACAAGAAACCTAGTGCTACAGAAGATAATGGGAAAAATCAAGCACAGCTCTTGCCAAACAAGCCTGAATCTCAAACCAAGCACCGCTTGAAAGTATAATATTCGAGTCTTAACAAGCCGGAATCTCAAACCAGGCACTGTTTGAAAGTATAATATTGTTCCCGAGACTCGAACTCTCAATCATCTTGTGTAAGCCTGTGTTGTAACAAAAAACAATTGTTGTTAATCTCTGTTTGAAGACTTTGTATTCTGCATTTTTGTCCTTATTTTGTTGTTCTTGTGACTGGCTGTAGAATACTCTGCCGGCTGAGCGAAAATCCTCTAAAATACTGTGTGAATATAGACCAACAAAGGTGCTACGCTTCTTTTCAGATAGGGCACTAGACCGGAACTTGCGCTCCTTCCAGATGATATTTGTATCAGAGCAAACAGACTCACATACCATACATACCCAAACAAAAAATCAAGATGTCACATGCCTTCCCACCTTCGCTAGCCAGCTTCTTTTCAGATGGGGCACTAGACCGGAACTTGCGCTCCTTCCAGATGATATTTGTATCAGAGCAAACAGAGTCACATACCATACATACCCAAACAAAAAATCAAGATGTCACATGCCTTCCCACCATTGCTAGCCAGAGAATGTGCCTAGATGATATACCTTCCAATCGGTTGCTCCTCTAAGGAAATTAATACTAATAGAACCTTGGCTGCCTCGAAGATATCATTGTACCAAGACCAATACCACATAACTCGTGGGAAACCATGTGCCCAAACACAGAAGAAAAATAGAAAAAGGAAAGAGAGTTTATCGGGTAGGGTAGAATCTTTCACCATCGAAATTGACAAGGAAAAGGGTCTTGAAACGCTCATAACCTCGGGCTGAAGATAAAACAGAGATAAATTGATCCACACATGATGCCTAAAATGAATTCAATTCTCCTCCATTTATAAATATTTTTGAAAGCTTTCATTTTCTTAAATGATTGAGTAAATCTTACTCAAAACCCCAACTTTGGGTTTCTTTGCCCAATTGCCCCAAAACTCACCCCCATAACCGCAATTTTTGGGTTTGTTTCCGTTTACAGAACACTATAGATCTGAAGCATTGTGAGCTTAACTCACCCCATAGCCGCAATTTTTGGGTTTGTTTCCGTTTACAGATCACTATAGATCTGAAGCGTTGTGAGCTTGTCGCACCTGTGCATGCTGCTGACTTTCCCCAGATTGGCATGAAGATGGAGATAAATTCCCCTGCGTTAGAGAATTGCAATTAGATTGATTAGTTAAAATAGAATTTCCAATACAAGAATCTCTAATCCATCATCTTGAGACAATTAGATCGATTAGTTAAAATAGAATTTCCAATACAAGAATCTTTAATCCATCATCTTGAGATAATTGTATTGGATCAACGTATCTATGATCTGCAGAATCACGACTTGCTATCTGGTAATTGTTGTGATGAATAATTTGTGTTGTTTATTGTTGGACAGGCTGTTGCACATGCACATCAGATTTGATAGGAAAGTTATCAGGTGGCATGTAGTTACACTGATCTGCATCCAAACGATACTGCCACATGGGTTGATGCATTGGAGGTAAAATCTGAGCAAACTGATCCAAACCCAGAGGATGTAGCTCATCTGACCTAAAATCTAATATTGGTTGTGCAGTCTCAAATTGGTCTTGCAGTCTGCTAGGCTTTCCATGAGAGTCTAATCTTGGTAAATCCTTAAGTTGCCGGTCACCTCGGTACATTGAATTTGGGTGACATTGTAGCGAGAATGAGTGGAGTTGAAAGGGGAGCAGACTCCCACAAAATCTTAGCTAATTTCCTAGTTCACTCATCCATCAAACACGTGTTCAATGCTGTTGTGTATGTCCTTTATAGATTGTCTGCGTATCTCCACTCTGGTGCTATGTGTTAGCTGTAGTCTGCTGTGAGTAGATTGCGTGGAGGTTGAGTTGAATAGACGCAAGAGGGAGGCTAAGGGGAGTCCAATTGTCCAACTCTGAAATAACTTTGCCTTGAAAATTGCCAATTAAACCTTACTAGAACATGTGTACAGGCTATTGTGTGGAGTATTCTCAGGTTGCTGCGTGGAGTTTGGAACTAACAGAGCGTATTTCGAATTTCCCTTTCTTGCAATGAATATGCATGGAACATAAAGGGGGGATTGAGGTTGGGTCTACAACAATTTGCGGTATCTACATAATTCAATGTGCTCCCTCCTTGTCTGGGCTTGTTTGGCACTTGAACTTGTGGACCCTAGGTGGATGCTCCAATCACCCTTTGACGCAGCCTTTGACTTCATCTTGATTTTCCATGTCATTTTCCTTGCCCTTTTTTATTTGGAAAAATAATAAACAAATCACCACTTATTTATTTTTGAATTTTTCTTCACTTTTTGCCACTAACATTAGAGAAAGTGGGGTTTGAGGGGGTAATAATGAATTTTTTACCCTCAAAGTGTGCATGGGAAGAATGTTGGGATGGAGAGCATGAATTGTTAGTACTTATAAGCCCCCAACATCTTCCAGACTCACTTAGTTACAATTTTTAATAAATAGATTGCTCACCCCAAGTCTTCTTATTTTTGAACGAAGTTTTTTTATAAAAAAATCATAATCTTCATCATCTTCATAGTCGTTTAGTGATGGGTTACCCATCAACAAAAGCCTCATGACCTTGGTCCTCAATTCTTACATACTCCTCGTTCTCCTCCATAGCCGATGCATATTCATTAGGGAGTTGTCTTTAGTTGCAGAATATTCACATATTTCAAGGTAATTATAAATAATTTTTAAACTAACAACTTCATCTCACCACCATGGCACAAAAGAAGATAATTTTGGAACCAATGAGATGACCGATAACTCCCAATAATAAATTAATTTGATGCTTGCAAGCTCAGTGATGTGAAATTAATGGGAGGAATGACTTGGCCATTGCTAGAACTGTGCACATTAGCTAATAAAGAAGTGGTTGGGTCTCTATTGTCCAAGCAAAGGCTATACCCTCCATCACAATTTCTGTACATGGAACGGTCTAGCTACATGCAAGTTTTATTGCCTCTTTCGTTCCCGAAGTGCCAATGATGTCTATGTATGTCACGTTGTGAACTTGAACAATGAAACTATGATTGTTGCATATTTTTAACTGATCGTGGCATCACAATGGAGGGGTACAGTAATATTGATCTATAATAATGGGATTTGAGATGTTAATCATGTTCACATGTTGGAACATTATTTGTTGGGCATACCCAGATTCCCCTGCCATGTTTTTATGTGTACTGATTCATTTTCTGTGCAATTGAGAGAAGATCCATTAACAACCATGTCTCAAATGTATCTTTTGAATCCCTGTTGCCAAGACATCCAATACTTATTCCGTGCCCAGGCCCACAAACTAGTTTGTTGATTTCAATGTCTGAGCTTTGTGTAACTACAGAAACACAATCATCTCCTGTTGCAATTTTGCAATTTTGAATCACTACATGTCGAGAGGCTGAGACTTGAATTCCATTTGTATTTGGACTATCCCCGGGAGCAACAATTTCCAAGTTTGACTTGAATATGTGTTGACCAAGCTATTTCAAAATGGATTTTTGGACTGTCCTTGAACTTCAAATCTCTCAAATGTACATTTGAGCTAGAATATACCATAAATGATGTGGGGACACTGTGGAAAATATGGTTTTAGTCTCGTTGCAATCACCAACCCACCATTTCTGGGCCATCCCATCAATAATGCCTTTGCTATCAATAGCTAATCCTTGGACCTTGGAGAACATAAGTTATTCATTGCAGTCTTGGACGAATTTGCTAGAATATATTCTCCTTAGACATGGCACCCAAGTAGAGGGAAGTCCATGTTATGTGATGCATCCTCAAACTTTGGGAAGTCATCGAGAGTAAATAGATATCTTATTGACATTCCATGCAATTTTTGGGAGATAGTAAGGCTAGATATTTGTCATGTTAATTAGTGGTCAAGAAATAGTCATTCTGCAATTGATGGCACAGTCTATTAGTGGTCGTATCTTGTGGAATATAATTTTTCATACATGATTTTTTAATATGGCTGCAAGGATGATAATCATTACATCTGATTATGCAACACATTATGTCTGAAAATGTTTGCACTGTGGAGAAGTTAAATTGGAATAGGGGCAATCTTGTTTGTTGCAACCACAAATATGACATTCTTTTATACCAAGGATCTTATTATGCTAATTTTTTCTCTTTCAAGATTATTTTACTAGTAGTGTTCAATGTTCTAAAATGTGTCGTTATCAAAATTTGACTTTTGAAGCCAATGGTATTTTTGTTTTAAAATTACATCTCTAGAAAATATTTTGTTTTTCTGGACATTTAATGTAGTTATAGTTTATAAGCTTCAAATTCCATGAGCACTGATTATAATTTAGTTCACTTATCATATATTGGCAATTTGAAATTGCATCGTGATGCATGCCAATCATATAAATAGTCAAATTTGCATTTTAGGATCCTATAATGAATTTTGGAACAAAATTTTGTATTTTCATATTGAACTATAGTGTTCAGTGTGTCTGTTTCCATAATGCTATTTGCAATTGACAATAACTAAAGCGGTTGGTCAAATTTGAAGGTTGTTGCTACCTTCTATTGTTGGTCATAGAGTCTATTTGATTTTCTGTTTTCAATTTGTTGTGCAAAATTTCAATTTATTTGCATGCAATTGTTGGGTTCATAAGTCATTTTTTTATTAACCTTGTTAGTGCCCAAATCATGTTACCATAAATGGAATCACAAGATATTTTTCCAAGAGATGGTTAAGAAACAGAAGGAGTATTTAAAAAGTACCATAGTACACAATAACATTGAGTATTATCTTGGGAAAGGAATGTTTGGATGTAAGTTTGGTTGCATTGTAAGAGGAAGGCTTTACTTTAGAGTAGCCTTGAGCTAAGTTGTTGATTGGATTGTTTAGACTATATAGAAAAATATGTATTTTTTTTTGTACTTTGTGTTTAGATTATACATGAAAATTAAAAATTCTAACATTTAATAAAATCACAAATCTCATGTTCTTTTATACCAATTTTTGTTCTTTCAAGATTCTTTTCCTAGCATTGACTTTTGAGTAGTCTATGGATGGAGGAGAATCGAGATTAAAACTTGAAGGTTTGAGTGCTAGGTGGGGAAGTTGTTGTTGTAGATTGTGAAGACTTGAAGAGTTTCCATTGTATAATGCAAAGTTTTCATGACTTGCTTGTAAATTGAAATCATGAAGACTCAACAGATTGTTAGGATTGTTACCATGTCTTTTGAGAGGATGGATTAGAGCATTGACCATTAAGTGGATTTAAGATTGAAAATGGGAGGTTGGATGATCAAAATGGTAGTTAGAGACACCATTTCCTATCAAAGTTAAAATCCCCAAATATTTGTACTATGTGGAGTAAGGATAGAGCTAAACATGAATGATTATAACTATAGTTAGAACCAATTCTCACTCAATTGGAAACTGTGCTTGATCATATTTTCTAGACTTGAAAATAACACATTCAACAATATCATAGGATCATATCAACGTACATCAAAATTTCCAAGGAGCATGGCATGAAGTTGTGAAATAAGATGGACAAAGTTCAATTTGTCCATCATTAAGAGTCAAATCCAAAATCATGTTTCAAAATATGGTAATACACAACAAATATAATAGTTTAGGAATAAGTGGCAAAGAAGGCCCTCATACTTTTGTGGAGTACTGGTCCAATTGCATGAACTCATTTTTTTGGATATACTGGATATTGGGCCTCTTAACCTTGCTAAGCAGTCCTTTTGAGGTTGCATCTAGGTTGCCCATGTTAATGATAATAAGGTAGATGTCTAGTATGTGAAACTAGTCAAGATTTTGGTTTTTCTCATCAATCACAGTTGATTTTTTCTAGAAGTGATTGGATCAAGCATATGTGAAAAACCAAAGTTAATATTTTCAAGATTTGTTTTTAATTTGTTCCCTAAGTATTAACAATATATACAAACATTGATAAATTCCAAAATAGTATTGGAAAATGAGATGAAACCAAATTTCCATTTTGGTGACAGACATAGTGGTTGGGTTGAATTGTGGGAACTGTGGGATAACAAAAGGATTTTCTCTTCCCTAGAGGACCCTCTTCAAATTATCCAGATAAGAAAGTTGAATAATAAAGAAACCTTTGGAGTATAGATACACTTCATAGTAGTTTTTTTTCCAGTTTGAATATGTCCACTTGTACAATTCTAATATAGGTGTTGAGAATCAGACTTTAGTGCATGTGATTCACAGAAAGGGTTTGTAACCTCTTGCTCAGAGAACTCTACCATTGTGACATTTATCGCTTGGGCTCATAAGGAAACATGCACATTTAAAGTGCATGCTAATAGAGGGCATTTATTTGCAACATGTTTTGTGGTTTTTTATTGACCCATTAATTAATGACACCTATGATTAATAACTCTTTGGTAATTTTAAATATTGTGAAACTTGATTACAAATTATAGTCGTTGAAGTGGAGGGGTTTATTTGAGACTGTATCCTTGAAAGAAATAGTCTCTGAGGATGAAAACACACGTTTTCCCATCGCTCCTTTTTCTAGGCACAACACCAAACTTAGAATAGTGTCTTTGCATATCTTAGACAATAGATAATGGCCATCAAGTTGGTTTCATGCAAACAAAGTTATTATTGCTCTACTTTTTGCTTTTTATTTACTATAAAATCAAGAAAGCTCACCCAAAATATTAAGGTTTTCCCTACGATAGACTTGACAATAATTTGAAAGCTTGCTTTGATTTCAAAGCCCTCTCAAATTAAGGTTCCCTAACATTTCCATTGTTACCAATTTTTTTGTTAAATACTTTTTGTTCAAATATTTTGTTGAACACTTGCCATGCAACCTTAGGTCCAAAGGAAATGATTTTTTTTGGCCTAAGTGATCTTGATTGAAACGTGTTAACTACCAATCTATCTATGAGTACATCCAAGAATATTACTTTACCATACCCCTAAGAACACATCTAAACCACTATTTTTTGTGCTTGGACTATCATGTTAGTCCCTAAAGAGCAGTTTGAGTTCTTCCATTGCTAATAGAAACAATCATAGAGCTCTTTCCATATGAGCCATGTTAACATATTTTCAAGTTTCTTTGTGTATGTCAGTTCCTTTGAGCAAACTCAAACCAACAATAACCTAGGTGCCTCTGTTTGCACTACCTTTAATCTCTGACACTTTGGGATTTCCACTTCAAGGCATTCCTTCATTGTGCGAGGCAAGGGATGTGTTGACTAGTTAGTGAATAGTAAACACCCCAATATTTGTGGTGTTCTCGACTTTAATAGCTTTAGTAGAAGGCTTAGAAATTGACCTTTGCCTAGAGGAATAACCATAAAGCTCTAGGAAAGTTTTGCAGTCACTCCTAAAGTTCCCTCTATGGCTCGGGCTCATAAGGAAACATGCTCATTTAAAGTCCATGATAATAGAGTTCATTTCTTTGGAATAAGTTCTATGGTTTTATCTTCACCCCTTAATTGATGACATTTATGATTAATAACTCTTTAGTAAAGTTTAATATATTGTAAACTTGATTACATTAAATTATAGTATTGGTATGTTAATACTCTAATATTATGCACTTGGATAACTCATTATATTAAAAGGTACCCCTTCAATGGTATTTTAGGGGTGTCTTTGAGAAAGTGGCATTCATGGGACACCTACCCTAGTGGAAAAGATGTGTCCTTGACCCACATGTGTTTTTATGTGTATGTGTGTGTTAAAGGGGCTTCCAATATGAGGATGAGTTGCATTACCCTTGAGATGCATTATCCAGTCACTTATAAATATGCACATTTAGATTGGGTTACTTGTTACATGGATGCATTTAGTTTTATCTGTAAATAATTTTATTTTCCCCAATTTTTCACAACTTCATTGTGCTTTTAACAATTTTCATTATAGAATAAGACAAATTTATATGGTTAAACTGTATTTCACACACACATTTGTCATTTCCTCTGAAGGACCCAAATTTCTTGGATAATGATACATATGATTGAATTGGAAATTTAAATGGAAAACAAAAACTGGCATCATTTGGACATAGCTAACATAAGTTGCTCTGAGACATGTTCGGATTTGCTAGAGAAAAAGAAGCAAGTGCTAAAAATGTTATGTGTTATGCTATTTGTTATAGCTTCTTTTCATTTCAAAAATTTGTACAAACTTTGTTAGCTGATAGGTACCCCAATAAGAAATTGAGCACAACAACATTAACACTTGCAGATTCAACATGTACGATTAGAAAAGTTCGCATGAGTCCTTCCTGTTATCACTTTGTACTTCTTTTGATGCATGTGAAATAACCGTTTAGGTTGACCCTAAGTACCACGAATAGAACCACTGAATTTACACCATATGCAAATACTTGAATTCTATTGATGGAAAAATAATTGCCTCTTTTATTATTTGAAGCATCCATTGTATCTATATACTATTCATAAACATAACAATTTTAAAAATAGGAGTGAAAAAACATCTTGCACAAAGCAATAATTAGATCATACTAGCAAGCCAAGAACCTTCAGATTATTAATGACACCATTGCGCAAAGATGCAGATAATGGGCATTTAACACATGCCTCAATCTTGATAGAATATAAATTTTTGAATGATTGGTTTCATGTAAATGTACTCCACAACATGATATATTGTGATATGTGTGCGCATATTTTCTCAAGCTCCACACAGAAGAAGGTTTGAGAACTAAGGAAAAATATTTATGATGTTACTTGTTTACAAATTTGAGAAAGCCTCAAGGTTTACAATCAAAATCTAGAAATTTTGTTTCCTGGTGGAATGTGAGACATTCTTGGATTTGTATAACGCTTCAATGCTTGTTTAGGATCTAGGTAAGTGTGAATGAATAAAAGCTTTCTATCATTGTTCTATATTGGATTCCCATTCTCTCTAGGTTATCAAAGGAAATTAAAACGTGATTAGACTAAGGGACAAGATATTTCATTGCCAAACTTTAACCTTACAGGGAAGTGCACTACAATTGTTTGATACTTCCACACATTTTGAGGGCATGCCAATAGAAATGTTATTATTGTTGGATACACTGGCGTTGGTTAGTTTTAGAAAAGTTTTCTTTGTCAAATATGTTGTTTTTATGAATTAATATTTCCAACCAAGAGGATAAAGACTTGGCATGTCTAGGACATAGTGGTGTTATTTCTTGCCTATATTTGTGATTTATTAGTATTCCACCACTAATAACTTCATTACATAGTTGTCTTTTTAGTAGTATATTACAACAATGACTTGTTAAAGGAAAACGATTCTAGTTTTTTGAATGTCATAAACTGGAAGGAAATTTAGCTTTGAATTAGAAAATGGAATATATTCTGAAAAAAATGTTTTTTGATCAAATATAGGCTCGTTGCCTGATCATTAACAAAAACAGTCACGACAATAAAAAATGATTTTGGACACAATGAATTACAAAACTCTCCAGCTCAAAAAAAAGTTACCATATTATGTTTTTTCTGCATCAGAGAGAAATGAATGAGTAACCTTAAGTTTGCTTTGAATATTTATAGAATCATTTTAGAGATTCTAAATGGAAATTGCGTGTGCTAATATTTCTCAATTAATTACAGGGAAAACAAGGGGCATGCATAATTTGTTGGCTTATGGGAATTGGATTCCTTTTCCCTTGGAATAGTACGTTGATAATTGAAGATTACTATATTGAAGCTATATTCCCGGTTAGTATCACAATTTACAAAGTCTTGTCTTAGTCTTTTTTAGTTTCTTGTTGTAATCTTGTGTCAACAATACTTTGCTCCACCCATTAGATTTTTACTAACCAGTTTTATTGTTGAAGTGTCACTGCTTCTTATAGATAACTAGAGGAAACGATACAACTACAAAAGTGGAGCATGAGACATTCTTAGTAGAAATTGCTAGCTCTGTTTTGTTTATTTGTGACATTTTATTTGCTTTGTTTATATAGGTCATCTGGCCACATAGTAGCTACTATTTCCCAACTAAAGAAAACTTGTTTGAGTTTCTTACTTTTATGGGGAAAAATGACATTAACAGTATTGTTGATGTTGAGGTATATATCGTATAAATCCTTTATAGTCTACTTTAGTTTATATTCCAGTGTTCATCGACTTTCATGTCTTATACTATTCATTGTAATTTTTTTTTTTTTCATTTTGCAGAAAATGGACTCAGTATTGATGGTAAGAAGCAAGGAATGAAGAAAGAGGGGAACAATAACACTAGAGTGACAAAGAGAGAGAAGTGTACTGGTTTAGTGGTACCCGTAGAGCCAATATCCCGCATAAGACACACAAATAAAGACTTATGGTCAAGTTTTCAGAGTTGGTGAATTTTCTTGCAATTCCTTGGCAAGATAATGATTTTGAAGTGATGAACAATATTTTATCTGTAAATTGTACTCCAACCAATATTAAGTTGGAAACTCATATTGTAATACTTGACATTTTATATAATATAATTTATGTGGTTGGAATTATTTATAGTTGCACTTTATATTACTTGGTATTGTAATTAACATATGTAAGTTTGCGTTTTCATAT
This sequence comes from Pinus albicaulis, assembly GCA_034641835.2. NCBI lineage: Eukaryota > Viridiplantae > Streptophyta > Pinopsida > Pinales > Pinaceae > Pinus > Pinus albicaulis. Next base: position 469,085,197 of record CM076573.1, read on the forward strand.
TAGATGAACATGTAAATTGTATGACAACTTTTTTTAAAATTTAGTTGCAAAATCATACTAATTAATTTATGTTGATTAATAATGAACATATAAAATCAATCTAAAACTATTAAAATAGTAGTTTATATTGATTAATGATGAACACAAATAAAATTACTATACTACTAAATTAGTCATTTATAATGATTTATAATGAAAGTAAATGAAATGAACATAAACTACTAAATTAGTCATTTATATAATGAATAAATGACTACTGCAAATGATAAATTTGTGACCACAAATGATGACTCAATTTTGTACATATACAACTATTAGTAGCTAATTTACAGTATCTTATAATACGACTAAAATTTAGTCATATTTTTTCGGTCATTAATTGGTTTCAAATGATGACTAAATTTTTCATATATATATATATGACTATTAGTAGTTAATTTACAGTATCTTATAACACGACCAACATTTTGGTCATATTTCTTTGGTCATTAATTGGTTTTCTCAGGTGATCATATAGTAATATATTTTGTTGTATATTTGGTCATTAATTGTGACAATTAATGACCAAATCAATGATTAAATCAATGACTAAATTAATGATAAAATCAATGATAAAATTAATGACTAAATCGGTGACTAAATTAATGACCAGATATACAACTAGACAACAAAATTAAAATAACCAATTAATGACTAAGCTAAAAATGACCAAAAGTTGGTCGCGTTATAAGATACTGTAAATTAGCTACTATTGGTCACCGACTGAAAAATAGTCGTTTATATGCAAATTTTAGTCGTTTTTTTAGTAACTAATTAGCCATTTTGTACTAGTGTGAAGTGTCTTCCCATTAGGTAAGTTCGCCATTTCTTTAGTGCATGCAGTATTGCTAACATTTCCTTCTCATAAATAGGTTTCTGTAAATACTTTCCTTTGATTGGACGACTTTCAAAAGCAATGGGTCTTCCTTCCTGCATTAAAACTGCACCAATTCCATTTCCTGAGGCATCACATTCCACAATAAATATTTTTGTGAAGTATGGTGTAGCTAAGACCGGTGCTAGGCACATTGCCTCTTTAAGACATTAAAAGGCCTTAGTTGCTTGAGGAGTCCATGAAAATGCATCTTTCTTCAATAATGTTGTTAGAGGTGCTGCTATTCTCCCATAATTCTTAACAAACTTGCGATAATACCCTGTTAACTAGAGAAATCCTCGCAACTGCTTTATGGTTGTGGGGACTTTCCATTCCTTAATGGATTTAATTTTGTTAGGGTCTACTTTAACACCCTCGTGAGATACAATATGACCCAGATATTCCACCTCTTGTACTCCAAAGAAGCATTTGGATGTTTTTGCATATAATTGTTTCTCCTGCAATAGTTTGAGCACCCTGTCAACATGTTCAACATGATCCTTCCAAGAACTGATGTAGATTAGTATATCATCAAAAAATACTAGCACAAATTTTCTAAGGAAGGGTTTGAAAATGGAATTCATCAACCCTTGAAATGTAGAAGGTGCATTGGTAAGGCCAAAAGCATGACCAAAAATTCATAATGACCCTCATGAGTTCGAAATGTTGTTTTTGGAATATCTTCAGTCTTCATTCTAATTTGATGATATCCTGAACGAAGATCCAACTTGGTAAAATAAATTCTCCATGTAATTCATCCAATAATTCATCAATCACAGGAATGGGAAATTTGTCTTTAATGGTGAGCTTATTGAGCTCCCTATAATCTGGACACATTCGCCATGATCCATCCTTCTTGTGTACCAATACTACAGGAGGAGAGAAAGAACTTTGACTAGGTTGAATTATACCTGCCTCTAACATTTCTGCAATCATACGTTCAATTTCGCTCTTTTTGAAGTAAGGATATCTATAAGGCCTGATGTTTGGAGGAACACTTCTTGGAATCAAATGAATAGCATGATCATGATCACGAATAGGTGGGAGTCCTTTGGGAGTTTCAAACACCTTGGAATGATTGTCCAAGACTTGTTGGAGATCTGCAGAAATAGATGATTTTGATGTCGGAACTTCTAGTGAGCATAATTGTGCAATTAATCCTCGTTGTTCTTTCTTTAGAAGCTTTGTCATGACATTAGAGCTTATTATCCTTCCTGGCTTCCCTTCAATACCCCGTAATTCGACTTCCTTTCCTTCTGAAAAAAATTTCAAGAAAAGTTCTTGAAAATTAAAAGCTACCATCCCCAAAGATTGTAACCATTGTACTCTAGTACAACATCAGCACCTCCCATAGGAATGGAAAGCATTGGACTAGTCAATACATATTCCCCCATGGTTAGCTTAATATTATGGCATTTTCCAGAGCAATTTATAGTTCCTCCATTTGCAACCATCACTTGACATTCTGGTGCTGGGTATAGGAAACAATTTAATTCCTTAGCTACCTTACAATGAATAAAATTATGGGTGCTACCTGAATCAATCAACACTATTACCTTTTTCTTCTTGATATGTCCTTCTATCTTGAGAGTTTGATGAGTGGTAATTCCTGCCAGTGCATTACACGATATGGTCGGATTCATTTCTTCCTCTTCTAGGGCTGGTTCCTGGTGTATATCCTCTTCTTGTTCATTTTCTTCTTCCTCTTCACAATCTATGTAAAGTAATTTCTTCTCAGCACACTTATGACCTTTAGTGTATTTTCTATCACAACTGTAGCAAAGCCCTTTTTCTCTTTTTTCTTCCAATTGTTGTGGTGTCAACCTTGTAGGTTGTGGAAATCTAGGCGTAGCAACACTTCCTTCTTTATAAAATTGAGTGGTAGGCTTCCTTGTCGCCATAATTTTACATTCAACTTTTCTTGCCAACCTGAATGCCTTCTCCAATGAATCAGGTTCCAAAACGCGAACTTCATGTTGGATGTTGTCCTTTAAAGTGCCTAGGAAGAGATCAATCCTGTGTTCCTCTGTAAGATCAGTTACCCTTATATTCAATTTTTGGAAGTCCTCAATGTGCTGCCCCACTAAACCCTTTTGTTTGAGATTTATCAGTTGGGTAAAGAAGGTGTTGCTCTTTGTATCCTCATAATGTGCTATCATTTCCTCCGTAAAAATTGACCAAGTGACAATTTTTTTACGGGAACAAAGCCATCGATACCATACAAATGTATTTTTGTTCTAAATGTAAAGTTGCAATGCGTACCTTTTGTGTGTTTTGCACGTTATGGAGATCAAAATATTGCTCCATCTGTAGTATCCATGTTACAGGATCCTTTCCATCAAACTTCCTCATATCCATCTTTGGAATATGGTAGTTCTTCCCGCCAACATTAGAGTTTATGAAATCACAATTAACATTTATTTTTTTCTCATCATGAGGTTCTTCTACTATCTTTTCACCATTAGGAAACCTTTCTTGTATCAACTTTGTCAAACCTTCCATGTCTGCTTTTAGAAAATTCTTCATGCTTTCCATTTTCTCATCGATCTTAGCTTCCATGTCATCCATCTTAGATTCCATGCCAGCCTCCATGCCATCCATCTTAGCTTCCACACCATCCATCTTAGCTTGCACGTCGTCCATCTTAGCTTCCATGCCTTTCTTCAAAACTTCCATTTCATTTTTTGTTGCTCTTTGCGAGAGTGAAATTTGCTGCACTTGCTCTTGTAATTTTGATAGATCATGCTGCAATTCTTCATCTTCATGAGTCATAGTAGAGCTTTCCAAAGGCTTAATAGGTGTTGAATTATTTTTTGGGGCCATTTTATATTCCAATACTGATATCTATTCTACAATATGCCCTTGCAATCAATTCAACTTGATTCTTCAAACAAGACTTATGAAATTCGGAAAAAAAAAATACACACCTTTTACTTTCTTTTGAGGAGCTCAATATTGAAATTGTATTATCTCTGTGATTGCGGCTCTTCTATATCTGAAATTCAGCACTGACGTAGCCCTCTGAATTCTCCTTTGAATGCCACAAGTCTGACCTGATTTTGATTCTCCAAGACAAATTTGTGTCCAATCTCCCACAATGACCTAATAATGGACTGGTTCAGTAGAGTGAACTTGTACGACTTGCCACGTGTCACTATTTTTTCCTTTGTCTCTGAAATTGATAGCCAAGAAACTAATGTCTGTTTACTTGCGACCACTTTTTACAGCACTCCAATCCGATTCCCAGAGAGAGAGTTATTGAACTTTTTCCACGATCACCTCTTTGAGATGAAATTCAGGAGCCTGAAAAAGCACTACCTTCCACAGATCATATCTCCAAAAATATTGCGAACCAAGATTTGAAATTTTTTGATGACTTTCCTCAGGATTTCAGCTTGACACCATATGAATTTTAGATTCTGAACATTCATAGAAAATATTTATAGCGAAAATTCCACGATGACCTGTTTAGGATCCTGAAAAAAGACCTAACTTCCATAGATTATATCTCTGAATAAATTGTGAAAAAAGCTCTGAAATTTTTATACAATTGTCCTCGGGATTTCGGCTTCGCACCCTAAAAATTTCAACTTCTGAAAATTCGTAGAAAAAAAGTTATAGCGAAAATGCCACGATGACCTGTTTGGAGCAGCAAAACCCTAGAATCCAAAGCTCTGATACCAAATGTTGTGTTACTAGCTCCAAAAATAGAAGAAAATAGATATCAATGCCTTAGAAATGAGCCACTTCGAGGGGGCAACCTCCAATACATTACATAAATGAACAATTCTTCGATGATACAATTTACAAAACCTCCTTTCTATATATATAAGAGTCCACGGGCCATAATGTAATCCTAGTGGGCCACAATGTAATCCTAGACGACCTAAAAATAATAATTTAAGGGCACAATAATAACAAAATGGGGGTTACAAGGGTACAATAATAACAATAAGGGGGTTACACTAATAACAATAAGGGACTATACTAGTAATATAGGGACCTAACAAAAATATTGTAATAAATTGTTCCCAAGTGTGGATTGAGGCAAGTGGAAGTGATTGACACCAGTTTCTGGCTTTTGCCAAGAATGTAAGATTAAATATCCTCCATAAAATACCTTCATCAATTTCATGAAAAATAGAATTTGAAAATTTTTGAATAAATTGTGAAGTATGATTAAATGCAGAAGTATTCCTCTTACCATTAAATTTTACCTCAGACAAGAGTCTTACTATTTCTGGTGGAGTATTGGAAGATGCTTTCCTAGAAATACAACTCCAAATTGGAAGTTTTATAGGAGCTATAGTAATAAAAATAAAATATTAGAATAAAAAGACTCCAAAGGAAAACAAGTCTCAAGCCCTCCTTCTAGCACCAAAAATTTCGAGGCCTCAAAATTCGTTGCAACAATATGGGGGATGACCACCCAGTCCGGACCTTAAAGCAGTTCCTTTTCCGTTTGGAATGGTGGCTCCGACTGGTTTAACTAGGTCCAGTTACCTTCTCTCAATCTCCATTGACTTAAAATATGATTTTTATTTACCAATGGAAAAGAGACATTAGATCATTTCTCTTGTTGATCAAGCAAGAAATTGATCTTTAAGCTAATTTGGGCTTAGCCAAGCCACAATTAAAGTTCTGCCTCTTTGGGAAGGGGACTTTTCAGGGATGTAGAATTTAATCTATATGCAATATTATTCTAGGATGCAAGCAAAATAAACTATTTTAATCATATCTCAATTAGGCAAATATAAATCTATCCCAACTAAGAGCAAGATGTTTTAAATAATTGAGATTTAAATATGTTTGTTTTAAATGAATATCAAGCTAACGAAGTAGTTCAATTAACTGAAATTGTGAATACCAAACACATTCTATCTAAGGACTTCTTAATTGAAATAATCAATCAACAACAATAAAAAAGTATTTTACAACATATCCTTATTCAATAAATAAGTTTTATAAGACAATTTTATGAGTAAATAGTTACTCAGAAATTAGAATTCAATCCATACGAGTAGAGACAAATAATAACATAAATTAAGGAAAATTACTCATACCGACAGAAGTGCACAAGTATGTGAGTAAATTGACACATTCATGTTATCATAAAATAAAATCATCATTTAAAATAATAGTATTATTAATATCAATTTATTAAGTCCATTTCTCCAACATCGGTCTCTAACGGTCTTTTACAATGCCTGAACTTCTACTTTCAAAATCAGAGCTACAGTAATGCAAGACTCTGTTCCTTATACATAACTCAGAATGTAAAAGAAAAATCTCAATAATCTCTAGAATTGAGATTCCTCTCCTCTCACCCTACACCTCTAAATTCCTATTACAAAAGTGCTTTTAGAATTCCAAAATTACAGAGGAGAGAAGCGTCTATTATATTTTGCAATCTACTATTTATAATATTTACAAAAAAATTCTTCATAGGAAATTTTATTCAAGAGTGGTTTTGCTCCATCAATTTTCATTGGTTTAAATTCATATTCTTCAATTGTTAGAGCCTTCTCATTGATTGATAGCTTCTTATTCTCATCTCTTCAACTGTTTTCCTACAAAAACAAGTCAAAACAAAATTAAAATGTAAAAATAAAATCAAAATGCAAAACGAAATTAAAATAAATCGAAAAAAAACTTAATTAAATAAATAATTGAAAAAGGAAAGATAACTTTTCTTTTGATTTATGTACTGATATAATCGGCCAAGGATATCATTGACGAATGGATATATGCATTTAGAAGAAGTTGTGGGCAAATTAAAATGCAGAAAATAAAACTCAAAAAATTTATTTTGTTAAAAATTCGGAGCATGACTTCCGCTGAATTTTAGACCCAATAAATGATCAAATATGGAAATTAAACAAATTTCGAAATGTTCTCCATGCTTTTATCTATCTAATGAGTCGTCCTGGGCCTCATTTGGCCAAGTAAAACTTCATTTATGAGCTTCCAAATTTTGTATATTAAAATTGACATAATTCTGGAATTTTTGTTGTTTGGGCTAAAGGTCAGAAATTTTAAATTAAATTTTAATCCTAAATTAGATTATAATATTTAATTAATTAATGATAATTAATTATAATTATGTTATTAATCTTAATTTAGTATAAACATAAATTAATTAATAAAAATAAATGATTTAAAATTTATTTAAAATATAAATATATTATGTTAATATTATAATTTATTTATATTAAAATTATAATAAAATATTATAATTAAAATATAAAAACTATAATAAAAATATAATATTTATAAATAAAATAACTAAAACTAAACATCCACGTGAGAGGGAGAGAGGAGGGAGGAGGAGAGGTGAGGAGTACTAATAAGGGAGGAGAATGAGTAGGAGTTATAAGGTAGAGAGAAGAGTTAGGTGAGGGAGACTGAGGTGGAGGGTGAAGTGAGGTAAGCGTGAGGTAGGAGAGGTGAGGTGGAGGGATAAGGTGAGCATGAAGTGTGCGGGAATCATAAGGTGAAACAAAACTTTATGTTAAAACAAATAACCCCTCATATGTTTTCCAAATCGCATCGGAGTTTCGGAGTTTTTGAAATATACGCAAAGAATAAATATTTGTTATTTGCGATATGCGATTTGCGATGTATTGCAATCGCAATATCGCATCGCATATTTTACTTCGGCCTTTTTGTAAATCGAGATTTTTCAGAAGAGTGAATGTGGTGAGAAGTGGAACCCATGTGGGATTAACCATCCTACATTTTGGACTTCAGGTTTTTGCAATTTTGGGATTTTGGGTTTGGCAATTTGTTTCAAAATAATGAGTTGGAGTAAATTACCAAGATCATGAAATGTGTTTTAGTTCATTACACAATTTAGTTGGGTCATTTTGTAGAACCGTTAGTGAAAAATGAACTAAAAGTTAATATTTATGATGAATGACTATTTTAACTACGAGAATTAAAACATTGGTACACTTTATACATTTTTTAGCCCAAGCGAAAAAATGATCAAACTTCAAAATGGTGCCATTTACAAACCGGTTGACTAAATGAAGTGAAACAATTATCGTTGGAAAGCTTATGAAAAACTAGATTCGATAAAGCAATCAAAACAAAATTCCGAGGAAGATAAAAAAGTGACAAAAATGTAGGATAATTAACTTAATGAAAAATATAAAAGGTGTTTAGCCAAAAAAAATTTAGAAAGGGTCCCCATTATTTGAAGTGCATAAGTCAAAAATGGGGGGGTTGTGTTTTACAACAATGGCGACATACGGGAGAAGAACCATTTATCTTTGATTAAAGATAATGAACTTGAATTTACCCCAAGGTTAAAAATAATGGAAATCATGAAATCGTCTAACAGTAAAATAGTTCCATAGTTTCCGCATAAATAGATTAAGCAATGTGAATTTTTAAAGATAAGTACTTAAAACATATTTGATTAAAAGTGATGAATCCAAATTTGCGGAAATTTGTTTTTTTTTTTTTTTCCTCATGTGAAAAATATAAGAAGGTAGAGATAAGAGTTTTTGATAAAGTATATATCCATTTTGTGATTGTCTCTACCATTGCTTCGCTGCCAGTGAGACTGAACAGTACACCGGTGAAGTTGTCTTTTATGCTATAGAAGTTGAGTCCTGCTGCCAGCAAACATCCATAGCCTCGACAGGTTTACTTGTATTTTCCATGCTTCCTTTTTATATCACTCTTTTGATAAACACATTTGCAATCTTTTTATTTATGATGTATTTGAGTGAAAGAGGTGAGATGGAAAATGGAGATTTTATGTTTAATGGACATATTAATATCATAATGTTTGCTCCAAATTCTTTCCCTGCAACTATCAATTAGAGGATTTTTATATGGAGGGGTGGGAGGGATTCATTGAATTAAACTCAAATCAGTTTTTCCTTGAAAAAGTAAACTCAATCAGTAATAAATGATGTGTGTTCCTCCATGAAAAATATTTAAAGCAAGATGGCTTTATGGTTCCATAAATACATGCCTTTAATGATAAATGAAATTCACTTAAATGGATAGAGTAAAATATTTCCCATGTATGTCAACAACTGTAAGGTAAGAAAAATTCATTTCACATAAATCATGACAAATTCACCAGAATCAAATCAAAACTAAAAAACAAAAGGAAAATAATTCCTAAACTAAAGAAAAGAAATCAGAAAATAGAAAAGGAAGAAAGAAAAAAAAATTAAAAGCTAAGCTCTAACAAGATCACTTATATGAATTTCTCAACAAAAGATTATAAGCATATGTATGTTCATTCCTGTGTTGAGATTTTTTTATTTTTTTATTTTTATTTTTATCTTGCAAAGTTATATAAAAATGAGGCTCTCAAAACGTAGAAGGTGGATAGTAGTTATGATAGATAATATGCTGAATGAGAAGTTTTTGTCTGTTGTAAATTTTATTTTTCAGCGCAAAACCTTCATAAAAGAATCTTAACTATTTTCTAATAAAATTAATGCTTTAAAGCAACAGGCTAAAGGTTCAAAAACTCCCCTGTGTAGCTGATTTGATGAGGTTCATTACTACTTCTATTTCAAGAATCTCAAATAATAAAAGAAAATAAACTTCGAAAACTGATCTGGTAGAGGTGTGAAAGGTTTATGAATACCTGTAAACAGAGTTCGAGATCAGAAAAAATTGAAACAAAAATATGAAGCAATGGAAATAAATAAAAGTGGACACATGAAACTTACCATTGGAGAACTGCATTTAAAATTACCTAAGAAAGATGATTTTCTCCAATGCAAGTTAACTTCTTTCTTTAATTAGAATTGAAAGCATGATGAAGTTTTATTGACCCAAAATCATTATTTTATTACATCTAAAGTAAAACAAGAAGTTAATTAAAAGAAAGCAATGTTTCGTGTTCAAGGAATCAGAAATAAATTGAATTCATCAGAAATGAGGATGAAGTTATGCTTCTTTATGAATTGTAGCAATGAATGTTCTTTTTGCTTTTTCCATTCTTAATTTATATCAGCCCCAAAATATTGAAATTGATTCAAAATCTCGAATAACGTAACAGTATATAAAGATGATTTGAATCTTTATATGATAAGTATGGAGAAAAATTCATAATAAAATAAAATTAAAAATATGAATTAATCATCGGTACATTACCTTGCTAAATTTTTCGCATCACGAGATTCTTTGTTGTGCCAAACTTAAAATTTGTGACTTCCATTTTTGTTGATATGCAATTGAGCTCTTTCCATAATAATTTAAAATAAAATGGTGGAAAGTCAAATATCAAAGTTTAATGCATCAAAAATCTTGAAGACAAAGTTTCATTTGAGTTTAGCAATGTGATATAATTATTCTGATGGCAATGTCACGAGATGAGCATGTATGATGGAAAAATATGATGAGATGAATGTGATATCGGAGAATATTCATGTCAAAAGATTAAATCTTGTCAATGAAATGGAACGTCGATATTATTATTGCAATAATGAAAATGTGGTAAAAGACTGATGGAACGTGAATGAAAATATTAAAATATATGTGCGAAACCTTGGTTTTGCAGCCCATACAAACAGTGATCAATTATGCACAGTTGCATTTCGCATATTTTATAACTTACCTTCCCGCATATTACACAACTTAACACTTTCTCAATTTTGAGATTTTACGATTTCGTAATTCGCAGCAAACTCCACACCGCTCTTTGCAATTTTTATCGTTTAACATATTACTTCTCTCGTGTGATATGTAACATGTATATAATCGCATCATAATCTCTTTACCTTTTCATTTATCGCATCGCAACTAATATAACTTATCGGGTAAGGATTTAACAATAACCACTAAAATTGCCAATATGCGAAACGTAATTTCATTGATGCGTCGATGTGCGATGAAGAGCGGACTCGATATTTTTATTATATGAATTTTAATTTCATATTGAATTTGGGACATCGTAACTTTTAAATGTATTACCCTACCAAATTTTCGATTTATAAACAGATGCGATATATGTATATAAAAAGAGAATTTAAATATCATATCGGGTCCGGGCTATATGAACATCGCAATTTTGGTGAATTAATTTTATCGAAAAAGATAAGCGAAAATAAATATCAAAAGATATGCATCGAAGGTTTCATATCAGGAATTGTTAAGAGCTACCTCTAATCATATGTTGTGATACATATAATGCAATATCAGACGAAGAGATCATCGGAGATTGGAAGGAATGAGAATATCAGAAGATCGGATATATTTAGTGTATATTCATTTCAGAGTCTCTGATATGCGATTTTCAATATATAATGAGCGATATGTGGGGTCGATGATTTCTTTAAAGTATTCAATTCAAAAATAAAGTGAGTGATTTAACTTTGCTTTATAATAAATAACCCTTTAATAATTTAATTAAATGTCGAAATTTTTTATTTGAAATTTAACTTTATCAGAACTTTCTTATAAAGAGAGTTGTGAAATAAAATGATCTGATATGATTATTCCGACAATTTATTAGGACTTCTTAGGATTTCAATATAAGAAAAATTTATATATCCTTCAAATTTAAATAAAATAATAAATAGTTCCTTGAACATGTTGCAGATTTTGGAAACAAGGGTTGGCTGCTTGCTTATCTCAGATCTACATAATCAAGTTAATGAAGATCTGTACAAAAAATAGAAATGAGAAACAACCTTTGAAATAAAAATAAACAACAGATGATGATGAACCTATAAACACATACCTTAAAGAATTTTGATTGTAAGTTTTATCTCTTTGAAGCTTCAATTTCTTCCAAAATTTCTCAAAATTTCCATAAGTTCAAAATAACCTTCTTATTTTAATCTAAAATTCTAAGTAATCAATTTTGTCAAATTGCATCATTTCCAAAATTTCATTAGAAGGCAAGAGTGATAAAAATGAGTTCTTAGAATTACTTGTAAATCAAAAATTGTCAAGTGGTAGAAAATTCCTGGAATTTCTTGATGTATGATCGATGTTCTGAATTTTGAAAAACGTGAAAATTAGAGGCTTTGAGAAATAAGTATGATCAGATAATTCAAGAGCTTCTAAAATTCTCTAGGCTGCTTATCTATAATTGAAATAGGATGCCCAAAATAAATTGGATTCATTACTTATTTTATTGAAAATCCTAAATAATAAAATAAATGCAAACAGAAAAGAAAATTAATCTATTCCTATTTCTAACCTAATAAATGAAACATGACTAGGTATAGTCATACTTCCAATATAACCATGTAATAATTTTAATTCCTGCATGTATGTACATTTCAAACATTAGTAAAAATGAAAATGTAATTAAACTACAAAAACTAAATCTAAAAGCATAATGTATCTTTATTGTTAGTAGCTTATTCACCATTACCTTCTTTCGAAATGTCCTTTCCAACTGAATTTCAGTTGGATCATAGAAATATAGATCGATTTCCATTATTAAGTGGGAGAGGTTTAAAAGAGAAGATGACAGACCAAGTTGTAGAAATGATATTTTAGAAACAATAGCCTGTATGATTTTTTTAGTATTATGTCTACGTGCTAAATTGTTAACAATTTTATGTGAAGGAAAGCTTTCCAAATGTCTTTCAAATTGATCAATGAAAAATGGATGGAAGTCTATAGTCTAATAGATCCAAGAGAAGATTATTAATTGAATTAGATTGCTGGTCATAAAGTGAAAATACACTCTATTTTTGGCATTGGTCTTGAGAAGTAGGAAGTAATTGATAAGGAATGAAAATCAATTGAAATTGGAAGTTTAATAACTTTTGATGTTCACAATTATAATTTGAATCTTCAATTTTCCCTTGAGGTAATGTATCAATTAAGTGTTCAATATTGAGCTTTTCAATATGCTAGTACAAAGTATCTAAAAATCTAGGACTAAAAACAGAAAATAAATCTGAAGTTAAAATTAAATGTCGAAAAAATAACAAAATTGAATCATAGTCTACACTAGTGTTACAATTATTGCTACAACACAATTGGGAGTGAGTTGAAGTAATTTCCTCTTCACAATAATTGGGCAGAATAATGTAATTAAAATGATTGTTGATACCCACTTGTGAATTAAGGAGAAGGCTATGACTATAAATGGGAATGCGAGCTTGATCATCATATAAATCATAGATTGGAATGGTTTCTTGAATGTTGGAATCATAAGTATGATTATTTGTTTGAAAATGAGAACTATTTGGAACAATTTCTAAATTAGATTGTTCTTCATTTTCACATGTGATTAAACTTAGATCATGAGGATTTAATTGTAAAGAACACAAATCAATATCTTAAATGCCAAAGTAACTATCATAAATGACCTCGTGAAATTTATTAGAATTCTCTTCGATCTTATTTAATGTATCAAAACAAGAAGGAATATTAAGCTCATGTTCATTAATGCTAGAAGGATGATCATTAATTAATTCTCTATCTTGATAAAAACTAATTGGAAATTCATTTAGATTGACCTCTCTGTTTTATGAAATATCTTTAATATGTAAAGAGGTTAAATTAATATTAGAAAAATAATCAAGATAAAGAGAAAAATATGAATCCGAAACAAGGCATTTGAAAATGTCTCTATTTGAGCACTCTGGTGTATTTTCTTCATTGCAATTTTCAGATTTAAGATCATTTTCTTGGCTACATATGCTTTCTTGAAGAATTTCACTTTGTTGTTCTGAATATGGAATTTGCTCATCATGAAAGAATTCAGAAATTTCTACATCACATTGTGTATTATTGGAAACTTTAATCGTTGTTGATACTTGTCAGATTATAATCTGATTTTCTAATTCTAATGCATACTGATTTTCTTCTTCAAGAGTGTTGCTAATATTTTCTTGTAATTGATCAGTGAAATTTTCCAAGCTTCGTGATTGAAATTCATTGACATATAAAGGTGCACCTTGATCTTTCTCAATACTATAAGAATGTGCAGAAATTGAAAAAATTGATTATACAAAATAAAGGTCATTTCATCATCATTTGTTTGTTCCTCCATATTCGAATTTTTACTTACGTCAATGAAATTAGGAGAAGATTGATCAAATCTTGAAATAATTTCACATGGATTATGAATGGAAGGAATGTTGCAAATATGTTCAAAGCAATCTAGTAATTCTTTTTTCGAAGGTTTATCTTTAATTTTAAATTGTAAACAATTTAAATGAAACCTGATGGTAAAATCAATTAAATACTCACCTTCAAACATTTGTAGATCTTCAAAATCGTCACATACCTGTTTATAGATATATCCATCAAATTTACAAAGGAATATTGTAATAAATTTTTCCCAAGTGTGGATTGAGGCAATTAGAAGTGATTGGCACTAGTTTCTGGCTTTTGCCAAGAATGTAAGAGTAAATATCCTACATAAAATACCTTCATCAATTTCATGAAAAATAGAATTTGAAAATTTTTGAATAAATTGTGAAGTATGATTAAATGCAAAAGTATTCCTCTTACCATTGAATTTTACCTTAGACAAGAGTCTTACTATTTCTGTTGGAGTATTGGAATATGCTTGCCGAGAAATACAACTCCAAATTGAAAGTTTTAGAGGAGCCATTGTAATAAACATAAAATATTAGAATACAAAGAATCCAAAAGAAAAAAAATCTTAGGCCCTTGTTTCAGTGCCAAAAATGTTGAGGCCTCAAAATTCGCTGCAACAACATGGGGGATGACCACCCAGTCTGGAATTTAAAGCAGTTCCTTTTTCTTTTGGAATGGCAGCTCCAACTGGTTTAACTAGGTCCAATTACCTTCTCTCAATCACCATTGACTTAAAATATAATTTTTATTTACCAATAGGAAAGAGACATCAGATCATTTCTTTTGTTGATCAGGCAAGAAAGTGATCTTTAAGCTAATTTGGGCTTAGCCAAGCCACATTTAAAGTTCTGCCTCTTTGGGAAGAGGACTTTTTAGGGATGTAGAATTTAATCTATATGCAATATTATTCTAAGATGCAAGAAAAATAAACTATTTTAATCCTATCTCAATTAGGCAGATATAAATCTATCCCAACTAAGAGCAAGATGTTTTAAATAATTGAGATTTAAATATGTTTGTTTTAGATGAATATCAATCTAACGAAGTAGTTCAATTAATATAAATTGTGAATACCAAACACATTCTATCTAGAGACCTCTTAACTGAAATAATCAATCAACAACACTCGGAAAGTAGTTCACAACATATCCCTATTCAATAAATCAATTTTATAAGACAGATTTATGAGTAAATAGTTACTCATAAATCAGAATTCAATCCATAAGAGTAGAGACAAATAATAACATAAATTAAGGCAAATTACTCCTACTGACAGAAGTGCACAAGTATGTGAGTAAATTGACACATTCATGTTATCATAAAATAAAACCAACATTTAAAATGCTAGTATTATAAATACCAATTTATTAAGTCCATTTCTCTCACTCCAATATGTAAAACAGTCTTTTACAATGCCTGAACTGCTACTTTCAAAATCAGAGATACAGTAGTGCAAGACTTTGTTCCTTATACATAACTCATAATGTAAAAGAAAAACCTCAATAATCTCCAGATTTGAGATTCCTCTCCTCTCACCCTACACCTCTAAATTCTTATTACAAAAGTGCTTTTGGAATTCCAGAATTCCAAAATTGCAGAGGAGAGAAGCCTCTATTACATTTTGCAATCTGCTATTTATAATATTTAAAAAATAATTATTCATAGGAAATTTTGTTCAAGAGTGGTTTTGCTCCATCAATTTTCATTGGTTTAAAATCATATTCTTCAATTGTTGGAGTCTTCTCATTGATTGAGAGCTTCTTCTTCTCATCTCTTCAACTATTTTCCTGCAAAAATAAATCAAAACAAAATTAAAATGTAAAAATAAAATCAAAATGCAAAAAGAAATTAAAATAAATCCAATCAAAACTTAATTAAATAAATAATTGAAAAAGGAAATATAAGCTTTATTTTGATTTATGTGCTGATATAATTGGTCATAGTTATCATTGATGAATGGATATGCATTTAGAAGAAGTTGTGGGAAAATTAAAATGCAGAAAATAAAACTCAGAAAAATTATTTTGTTAAAAATTTAGAGCATGATCTTCTGCTGAATTTTAGACCCAATAAATGATCAAATCTGAAAATGAAACAACTTAGGAAATGTTCTCCATGATTTTATCTATCTAATGAGCCGTCTTGGGCCTCATTTGGCCAAGTAAAACTTCATTTATGAGCTTCCAAATTTTGTATATTAAAATTGACAGAATTCTGGAATTTTTGTTGCTTGGTCTAAAATTCAGAAATGTTAAATTAATTCTAATGTTAATTAAATTCTAATCCTAAAATAGATTATAATATTTAATTAATTAATGCTAATTAATTATAATGATGTTATTAATCTCAATTTAGTATAAACAAAAATTAATTAATAAAAATAAACGATTTAAAATTTATTTAAAATATAAATATATTATATTAATATTATAATTTATTTATATTAAAATTATAATAAAATATTGTAATTAAAATATAAAAATTATAATAAAAATACAATATTTATATATAAAATAATTAAAAACTAAACATCCACGTGAGAGGGAGTGTTATCACACCTTAAATTTTTCTGAAACTTGGTCAGTTACACTTGCTCCTAAGTCATAGTGATAGATAGCATTTGAGTCATTTTTATGTTTTATAGGGTCTAAGCCTTAGGTTAGACGTCTCATTTCATCACCAAACAATGTTGATAAACCTTGCTTTACCTTTTAGAGATCATATGCCATGTTTAGAAAGCCAAATTTTTCATCATTTTGCAAAATTTTTGAAATTAGCTACGAATCCTCATTTTCATAGCCTAGATAGTGTAAAAAATTGTTTTTGTGCTACGAAATGGCTGAAGTAGTGTTTTTCATCAGCAAAAAACCTTGTTTTCTGCTCTAAGTAGTATTTTTCCAAGGAGGTTTCTGGGAAACTGAAAGCATATTTTGGAAAATTGAAAGAGGTTTTTCTTCCTAACGTACAGAAATACAACAACCTCTTTCAGTTTGTTAAAATTTATTATTAGGTGGGAGAAATTGATAGTTTAACTTGCACTACGAAACTGCTGAAAGTCACTCAGAGTTTTTTGGTTTTAGCAGTCTTTTTCAAAATCATTTTATGGTGACATGAAAACATATTTTAGAATTCGGAAGGAGGTTTCTTTTCAAAAGATCTATAGCTACAATAAGCTATCTCACTTTCTTCATAAGGGTTACCAGTTGGGAGATAAAAATCCTTATTTGAAGCCATATTTTCAGAAATCAGAAGTTTCCAGTTTACACCTGATGTTCAAAGACCGTTTCTGGGCAGTAGGAGAGGTCTTGAAAAAAACCAAGAGATTTTTTTTTTTAGAACACAGTGTTCTCCAGAAATCTTCTTCATATTTTCAAAATACAATTTTTATGAGGAGATAAAGGCTTTGTCCCAATAGTTATTTTTCAGCTAAAAACAGAGCAGTAAAGTTATATTTCCTAACATTTTTTTGTTAACGAGAAGGTATTCACTTTTTGAAATCATTTCAAAGATAGGTTATGTTGATTACCAAACCATGTATATATCATGGAAGGATTGCAGAAAGTTTTGAATCTTAAATTTGTGAAAGAAACTATGTAAAAGAAAAACACAGCAGTTTCGTAGCACGTTATGAAATTGATGTAGATGCAGTTTTGGGCATTTGCAAAGGTTTCAAGAGGGAAAAAATCTGGTTTTTGAAACAATGATACTGTTATAAGATAATAAGGATGAAAAGATGAAGTTATAGGTGTTAAAGCAGAAGAAATTGGATGTTAAAAGATGTTTACAAAGACATAGTTGTTGCGCTACGAAAACAGTTGATATTTTCGTAGCGCAGACACATCAGCTATCTTTATACTCTTTCAAGGGCTAAAATTTGCACAGGTGGAAGGACATGGTTCTATGGGAGTGATAACACATGTCACTTGTCCCAAAAGGCTGAAATTGCCAGCAAAATGGTTCAAAGAGCATCAATAAAGGTAAATTCATAATTGCAGAAAACAGATTTCCTGGTTTTCAGGGCAGTTAGGTCATGGAATGATTGTGTTGAGTAGTAGATCCCATTGATATTACTCAGAATTCATTATCTAATGCTTTGACTTCCTTTAGTGATGAGATAACTATGTTTCTTTTCTGAATCTTGTGATTAAACCACCTTTAAACTTTCAGTAGTAAATTCCATTACTATAACTCAGAATTCATAACCCTATGATCTGACTTCCTTTAGTGATGGAATGATTGTTTGACCTATGTTATTGAGTGAATTGTCTTTGTTTAAGAACCTCATTTGCCTCAACCTTCATGTCAAGAAACCTAGCCATTGAAGTTATTGACTTTTTGACTCCATAGCCCAATGGTAGCAAGCCTTTATCTTTTCAACCTATAAACACACAAAACCAAAATAAAGTTAGCCATCTATATTATCATTAATAAATATCATAAACCCTTGAGAGAGCCCTCTCAGGCTGAGGAGGCTAAGCCTCAGCTAAAATATTGGTTTAAAAGATTTACATCGAGGTAGTCTGATCAGCAGCCTGTCATGGTCCTGTTTTGGTGATAACAGGGAGAGAGGAGGGAGGAGGAGAGTTGAGGAGTCCTAATAAGGGAGGAGGAGAATGAGTGGGAGTTATTAGGTAGAGAGAAGAGTTAGGTGAGGGAGAGTGAGGTGGAGGGTGAAGTGAGGTAAGCGTGAGGTAGGAGAGGTGAGGTGGAGGGATAAGGTGAGCATGAAGTGTTCGGAAGTCATAAGGTGAAACAAAACTTTATGTTAAAACAAATAACCCATCACATGTTTTCCAAATCGCATTGCAGTTTTGGATTTTTTGAAATATACACAAAAAAGAAATATTTGTTATTTGTGATATGTGATTTGCGATGTATCGCAATCGCAATATCGCATCGCATATTTTATTTTGGCCTTTTTGTAAATCTGGATTTTTCAGAAGAGTGAATGTGGTGAGAAGTGGGACCCATGTTGGATTAACCATCCTACATTTTGGACTTTAGTTTTTTACAATTTTGGGATTTTGGGTTTGGCAATTTGTTTTAAAATAATGAGTTGGAGTAAATTACTAAGATCCTGAAATTTGTTTTAGTTCATTATGCAATTTAGTTGGTTCATTTTGTAGAACCATTAGTGAAAAATGAAAGAAATAGTAAAAATGAACTAAAGTTAATATTTACGATGAATGACTATTTTAACTATGAGAATTAAAATATTGGTACACTTTATACATTTTTTAGCCCAAGCGAAAAAATGATTTAACATCAAAAGAGTAATTTACAAACCAGTTGACCAAATGAAGTGAAACAAGTATCGTTGGAAATCTTATGAAAAACTAGATTCAATAATGCAATCAAAACAAAATTCTGAGGAAGATAAAAAAAATGATAGAAATGTAGGATAATTAACTTAATGAAAATTATAAAAGGTGTTTAGCCAAAAAAATTGTAGAAAGGGTCCCCATTATATGAAGTGCATAAGTCAAAAATGGGGGGGTTGTTTTTTACCACAATAGACCCCCACCATTTTTTCTTTCAGTTTTTTAGTTTCCTTAATTGTAGCATAATTTATTATTTTTGGTATTTTTCGGGTCATGAACTTCCGAAGTCGTTTTGAGGCACTGAACAAACGTTTTTGGGGAAAATGAGACCAACATAGATCAAACACCCATTTTATTCACTTGAAAGTTGCAGTCCTTAGATATATCTTTGTAACGAGGTATTGTGCACACCAAACAAAGATCGTATGCCAAAGTTACGTCGTTAGGAAGTTGATGTACCAATTTACCCAAATGGGGCCCATAGTTTTTGTGCTTCATATCCTAGGGTTAGGTTTTTGGATGTTTAGGGTTTTCTGTTGTTTCTCAATACTAAATAGGCCTTTGAGCTTGATTATAACACAGTTAAGAGACATGTGGACGCCACATCTCTCCTAAGAGATAAGCTACCATCGCCCGAGCTACTTTATTTTCCATTCTATATGTAAGCATTATTCAATATTTTGATATTAATGAAATAAAGTGTTATTCTTGCTGCAACTCTACGTTTATATTTATTTATGTATTTTATTTTGTTCCTGCATAACTTTGGATCAACAAGACACTCAAGACTCAAGGAAGGGCAGTTGGAAGTAGGCTAATCAAAGAGAAAATCAAAACAAAGGAAAATTTATGCAAGAATAGGGGCCAACGTAGGTCTAGAAGAGGCACCAATTCCTTGCAACGTAGTCACAAAGAGGGCTCTGTAGAGGTGCAATTCTCTGTCCCTATACCAGAGGGAGAGTTGGTGAAGAATAAGGGAGTTTCAGCACAAGTCTTTCAATTGAGACTCAATGAAAGGTATTCCAAGGTATGTTCTTGACTGAAGATGACACTGAAGGTCCGAATAAGAGGTGAAATAAACACTAAATATAAAGAAACCACCAAAGGAATATAGCCACCCCCAGTGGAGTCGCCAATTTTTTATATGAAATCTACGACTGCAGACATAAGTTTCTTCCGCAGATTGGGTGGCTTAGTCTAGAAAAACAAAAGGAAAAAGTAGCTATTTTTTTCCTTAAATTAAATGGATGATGGATCGAAGCCTACTGGTAATCCACCATATGCTTCGCTCCTCTCTTGGATTGAATGCTCCAATCTTAGCTCCAGTCGAAAAATTAAAAACTGCATAATCATACAACACAAGCCAGTGATCTACAAAATCTATGTAGCATCATCTAAATACTTCATTCAATGGATCAACATGGCATCAGAATACATGAAATCATAACATCATATATAGGAAAACAAATAACGCTTTATATTAGTATAAATGGATGGAGTTACAACCATGAGTAAATGTCGATCACGTAGAAGAGCTCCTCCATGTTGACTTGTTCCTTCTTTGTCACAAAGTACATCTCCAATCACCCTAATGCATGGAATGTTAGTTCTTTATCACAACAACATGAGGGTAGAATTCTATCTCCAAAATTCAACCCCTATCTTGTGGATGGCTGCAAAAATATAGGTGAGGTGAGTAAGTTGGAAGTTCTTATCCAATTACAAATCTAGGAATTCAGATGCACTCTTGATGGGAGGATGGGATCAAAGGATAAGAGATGGAAAATCCAAGGTAATATAGGATAGGAACCAAATGTTTTATCTGAGGTAAATGGTTGTAACAAATTATGGAAGCTTCTGGAAAAAGAGGCTTCTGAAATTTCTCTATTTTTCCCAAATTTCTAGAACAAACACATGTGCATAGTGAAGCAACCTATAAGTAATCAACAAAGGCCACAATGGAAAAACTTGTAGGTGAACATTTCAACATTGTAGACAAAGTGTTGAAGTTGGATTCAAGAAGAGAGGACAAAGGTAAGCATGGAAAATTTGACAATCTATGGAAAGGTCCATACATCATCCATTATGCAAAAGGTAACAATGCATTTTTCCTACAAGAGATGGATGGAATAGAATTGTTTGGAGGTCCTGTCAATGGTAGGATGCTCAAGCATTATTTTAGTTGAAAATTTCAGTTAAACACATTATTCATTGTATATAACATTGTCTAGACAAAAACTCAGAAAAATTGATACAAAAAGAAAACAAAGAAAAGAAGAAAAAGAGGCAGATGAAAAGAAAAGAGGTAAAGCCCCATACCAAAAAGAATGTTTCTGAAAGTGTGCAAGTCAAAATGCCACTACTTTTGAAAAGGAATTCTTGTTCAAATCATACAGCCTAATCATGATTGAGCAAATTTTGATTTTTTTCTGATAGGATAGAAAATGAATATTTGCTAAACTATTTAAACTTGGCTTATCAATAGGTTGGAAGAAAATATATTGGTTCCAAAGCATAATCTGAACCAAAAAAAGAAGAAAGGGATAAATGAAAAATTCCAGATTATAGCCCTTTGATTTTAGTTTTACTTTTTGCAAAAATAAAATCTGTGTGCAGCTTGTCCAAAATGCCACAGTTCATGACAATCAAACTGCTTAATCTTGATTTGGTCATGCTTTAAATTTCATGTTGATAGATTAGAGTATGAAAATCTATCAGACTATTTTATCTTGACATATAAGTATATTAGGCAGAGAATAAAAGAGCTCGTCAGCCTAATCTAAGCCTTTAGTTGATATAAGGGTAGAAATAGATAGTTTTTTCTTTCAAAAGAAAAAATATGTCAAGGGTTTGCCAATATAAATGCACCGAAATGAAGAAAAATGCTAGAATAGAATGATGGGTAGGTAGAATTGATTTGCAGGGATCATGGTTTTCAAATGTTTAAAAGGTCATAGATAAAAAGAACAACAGTAGAGATCAGAAATTGCATAATGAAAAATCTTCCAGGTACAAATAAGGCACTAATCTACGAAGACCAGAGATTTGAAATCTAAGATTCTTGACACCTACTAAAAGGAGTTGCCCTCCCCAATTGGAGCCACTATTATACTCATGTATTTTACAGTATTACTAGGTTACTATGGATTCTCTATAATCTACTGAAAATAACATTCCTTGACTATCATCTATTTTTAGAAATCTTACTTCCTTCATTATCTTTATTTTTCCTAATTCACTATATTTCATTTTGCCTCTTCCAAGTGCTCTCATGCTCTAAAAAACCCCAAGTTTGACCTTAATCCCTCTTTTCACCCTTTATCCCTACCTAAAGCTCCATTTTCCTCATTAAAATTCCCCCTTCATTCATTTCCCCTTTTTCCTCAAAACAATGTAAAAGGATCCTTTTTACATTGTTTTAAGACTGAAGTTTTTCATTTGGGACCCATTATTTTTAATTAAACCAGATTATATTAAAAGACCCAACCCTTTGTATTTATAAAATCTACTCCTCTTATTAAACCCCCGCTTCATAAAGACCCTGGTCCTATTTAAAATACAAACCATCGCTATACATTAAGCGCCCCCGCTTAAACTCCTTACCCTGGACCCTGCGTTATTTAAACACCCCACGCTGCATTTAAATAAATCTTTCGCTTCATAAAAAACTCCGCGCAATTTTTTGACCCCTCTACCACGTACAATCCCAAGCCCCACTGTCTAGACTTACCCGTCGCTAGATCTAACCCCAACCACCGTCGGATCTTGCCCCTCCCATCCAACAGCCCTAACCTCATATCATGCCCTCCACCGCCCGATGTTTAACGCCACAAAAACTTGCAAAGTGGGTGGTATTCCCACTGTCCCATCTACCATGTGGAATCCCCTCAATGGAATCACACACCCTCTGCCAATATGATTTACTACCTTCGCCCCATGTGATAAATCGCCCATCGCTCCTCGCTATAACACGAAAATCGACGATCCATTCAGAATATGCCAAAGCCCCGTATTGTTGCGATAAGCCCTCATTCACTGTTAACGCCTCTGCAAATGCTCCAAAAAGCCCGAAAAGCCCAAACAAATGTAGAAAACCCACAGTGCGGGATTTTAATTAACAATTCTTTTTAAATGTGCAGGTAGCTCATGTATGAATGTGAAAAACGGGTTTGTAAGGTCCAAGAATCGTTTTAAACATGTCCTCTGGGTGACGATCCAGAAGTTTTGTTTCATCAAAGGGACCAGGAGCATTGGATTAAAACATAAACATCAATCGATCATGACCATTGATGCTTATTCAAACCCTCCAAAGGTAGCAAGGATTCTTCACAGAGACAGGGTAAAGAAATAAAAGAGTTTTACAGTACCAAGCGTAGACAAAAATGACAGCAAATGCAAAGGACACAGTCGAAGGAAAAATGAAAGATGAAAAGGGTTAAAAGGTTAATAAAAGGTTAAAGGAAAATAAACGGGATTAGAAGACAGAAAGCAGATTAAAAGCATTAAACACAGAAAGCAAAATTGAAGAGGAGACAAATCCGAGTTGAAAGCAAATCAAGGCTTAAATGAAAAATCAGAATCACATCAACAAAAGGAAGATGATCTAAATGACAAAGAAAAGCAATATTTACTCCTCGAGATCACATTTGACACCTACAACATCATTTCACTTCAACAAAAGTAGCTACAACTAATAAATCAGTCAGAGATATTTTAAAGTAACTTAAACAGTTATTGAGAAAGCTAATGAAAAGCCATAAAAACCAAATATATCTCAAAATTTAGCTCAACAGTTAAGTTAGAAGTTATTATTATAGTGAGTCAGTCACATATATTTTGTCTTGGGCCTTGCATGGTCTCAAAGGTCAAAGATACATTAACTCTGTAATTAATACAAATTTTCCACCCTAGGTTAGGGCAACCTCCTCATTTTGTAGATAAATACTGCATGCATGTTTCATTTTTAGTGTTGGTTGGTTAGTTGGTTGTTGAGCTTGTTGATGAGCTACTAAGATGGATTTGATAAAACTTTGAGCTACAAAGATCATTGCATTGGAGCATTATAACTATTTTTGGACATCAATTATACAAGCACGTTCATAGGATTCTTGAGCTATGTTAATGGTGATGTTATCTTTCTTTGTTAATGTTTCCCTTCTGTTTTCCATATTATCCATCATTTCTCTGATAAAATAACATTAATTTTAGATTAATATATGTTGTCTTGGCACCTTAATTCTTGATCCAGGTGGATATTGGTGGCCACTCGCCTATTCCACTTGGGGCCCCTCCATTGTCTCTTTCAGTTTTTTTCACAACTTACTATTTTTAGCATTTTTTTGGGTGCTAAACTTCCGGAGCTATTTTGAAGCCCCAAATGGAGATAGTATGCTGAAGTTACGTCCTCAGGAAGTTGAAACACCAATTTACCCAAAAGGGGCCCATAGTTTTGGCGCTTCATCTCCTAGGGTTAGGTTTTTGGATGTTTAGAGTTCTCCATTGTTTCTCCATAATAAATAGGCCCTCGAGCCTCATTGTAACACAATTCAGAGGTATATAGCTGCCACATATCTTCTTAGAGATTTTCTACCAGCACCCTAGCTATTTTATTTCCATCATGTTTGTAAGCATATTTTTTTGATTTGATATTAATGAAATGAAGCCTTATTTCCACTGTATTTCTATGTTTATGGTTATTTCTATATTCTATTGCGTCCATGCATAAATCTGGATCAGTGGTATTAGAGCGGTCTAATGTTTCTCAATCGTTCTTTGCATGTCCCCAACGAGGTTGGGGTATAAGGAGTTAGGGCTCGATCTGGTGGAACCTTTGGAAGATCGGCCTTGTAAACCCTGATGAACGCCCATGGGGGACGAAAATAAAGATGAGGGAGCAGGAGATCCTATCAAAATATTTCTCAAGGAGGCCCTTGAAAAAAAAAGGAACGCGATGATGGATAAATTTTCCCAGATCCTTCAACGACTGCCCACCAGTGGCACATCTGCATCCAACAACCACTCTAGAGGCATGACTCCCTTTAAGGTACAAGTAAACTTTGATATTCCCATATTTAAGGTTCAAATATATGCAGATGCCGTAGATAGATGGTTGAATCTATTACAAGGATATTTCTCAGTTCATGACTTTTTCGACTGGGAGAAGATTATTTTTGCACTCCTCAAAGCTACCCCCCATGTCAAGGACTGGTGGGAAAAATACTGTGAGAAAAAGGATGAGACAGAACCCTCTCTGTTCTCAGTTGTGCCCATTTGGAATTCTTTCTGAGATGCCATCAAGGAACAATACTATCTCATGGGGAGCTATGAGGACAAGTGAATACAATGGACCACGCTGCGGCAACAAAGGGATCAAAATGTGCATGACCTAACAAATATGTTCCATACCCTGCGCACAAAGTTGGGTATCAAATATTCAGAGAAACATTTGGTGCTAAAGTATCATGGTTGTCTGCACAGATACATTCAGGAGGAAATGGAGTTCCTCGACATCTCCTCGCTTGGTATGGCATACCGGTATGCTGCCAAGATTGAGCAGAAATTCAAACAAAAGAAGCGAGACTTTGGATCTGCAAATCAGAAGCAAGGGAAAGGTGCCCCCAAACCGTAGAACAAAGGGCAAAGCCAAGGCATGGCAGCCCAAGACAACCTGCGAAAGAAACAAGCAAAGAAAAACACTACGAAGCCAAAGAAGGACACGGGAAAGTGGTGTGAGTTCCATAAGAGCTCCACTCACAACACAAGTGAGTGTCAAGCCAAGTAGTCACTGGTGGCCAAGATGAGGGCTTCTGAATCATATGCATGCTTCGACTCTGAATCAAAACCTCACAAGGTGAATGACAAAGGGAAGCAGATTATTGATGCAGATCCCAATGCCATTTTTGCCACTATGAAGATCCATAAGGAGGAACCAGAAGATCTAGAGGAGGCAGAGTGTCTCTTCCACTCCCAGATGTGGGTAAAGGGTTCCCTGCTACAAATCATTATTGACAATGGGAGCCAAAATAACCTCATTTAAACAGACGTTGTGAAGTGGTTGGGCTTGCCGATCATAGCGCACCCACAACCATACACCATTGGGTGGCTTCACCAAGGATGGGATCTCCGCATCATCCACCAGTGCTGCCTTCCCTATAACATCAAGCCCTTCACGGATTAGGTATTGTGTGACATTTATCCTATTGATTTTTCTGATGTATTATTAGGCCAACCATACTTGTGGAAGCGAAATGTTGTGTATGAGTCCTGGCCTCGTGCTGTTATTGTTACTTTGGGAAATAAATTGTACAAGATACCAGAGGTACCACCGCCTCCCACTATCTCTTTGGTTACTATAGAACAATGCAGTAAGCTCATTTCCCAACCAAAAAATTTGTTTCCCTGATGATCCGCCCCCAGGGCAAGAAGAATATTGTGGCCAGGACCTCCAGACATGGCTCCTTTGCACAAAAAAAAACAAATGGACAAGGTTGTGGAGGAGTACGGGGACATATTCACCTCACCCACAGCGGTGCCTCTACACTATCAAGTCAAGCACCCCATTGACCTAACCCTAGGTGCACCGCTACCCAATGGACTGATCTATAGGTGCTCTGTTATGGAGAATGATGAAATCAAGAGGTAGATTCAGGAGTTGTTGCATAAAGGTCACATCCGGCCAAGTTCATCGCCCTGTGGGAGCCTGATCGTGTTGGTACAAAAGAAGGATGGGACTTGGAGACTCTATATTGATTATCATGCGCTGAAAAATATCATTGTCCAAAATAGGTACCCAATCCCACGGATTGATGACCTTATAGACCAACTTAAAGGGGAAAAATATTTGAAAAAGATCGACTTGAAGTCTGGGTATCACCAGGTACCAATCGAACCCTCTAATGTGTGGAAGACTGCCTTCAAAGTGAAGGAGGGCCTTTTTGAATGGCTCGTCATGCCTTTCAGATTGAAAAATGCTCCCACAACCTTCATGATGTTGATGAATGGCATCTTGCATCCATTCACCAACTCATTTGTAGTGGTATACTTGGATGACATTCTAATATTCAGCTAGACTTGGGAAGAGCACCTCCACCACATCCGAGAAGTCCTCCAAACACTATGGCAACAAAAGTTGTGTGCCAATTTGGAGAAGTGCACTTTTGGCATGACTCAGGTTCAATATCTAGGATACATTATTGATGAAAGGGGGCTGCATGTGGATCCAACTAAGATCTAAGTCATTCGGGATTGGCCAGCCCCAACCACGCTAATAGAGCTTTGCAGTTTTCTGGGTCTAGCTAATTTCTACTGCAGGTTCGTGTTGGGATTCTCTCATATCACTTGGCCCTTGAGTCAAGTCACCAAGGGAGGAACGAAAGCAAAATTCTGTTGGTCAGAGTCTCAACAGAAGGCATTCAAAGAATTGAAACATCGCCTCTATTCTTCCCTAGTGCTCACATTACCAGACTTGCAACAACCATTTAAGATCGAGACAAATGCCTTTGACTATGCTATTGGGGCAGTTCTTACTCAACAGGGGCATCCAGTGGCATATCACAGTGAGACATTGTCCGACCCAGTTCAAAAGTATCCCACTTATGACAAAGAAATGTATTCCATTGTGCAGGCTTGTAAAAAATAGAAGATTTACATTTTGGGGAAGGAGACAATCATCCACACAGATCACCGACCCCTGTAGTTCATACAGACACAAGGGAGGTTACAGAATGATCACCATCAGAAGCAGTCCACATATCTGCAATAATTTCATTTGAACATCAAGTACAAGAAGGATAGCACCAATAATTTTGCATATTGCCTCAGCCGACCACCAATCGTGGCCATAACCACCATTCTCAACTCTTGTGGGCATGAGACTTCTGATTAGCCGCTTCTCTACAAGAGCGATCCAGAATTCAACTACACATACAAGGCACTCTTGGTGGGTATGCAAGTTCCAAATTTTCACTTCCAAGATGCTCTATTATGTCACCTAGGACACCTTTGTGTTCCTTCAAGCGAGTGTGCCAAGATGATATGGGAAGCACACTACAGTCGAGTCACTGGGAATTTTGAGGTCGAGAAAATAGTGGCAGTAATGCAGAATTATTTCTATTAGCCAAACCCTCAATCGGATGTAGGGAAGTACATCAGATCCTACACTGTTTGCGCCATTGCCAAATTGACCATCAAGAAGCAAGGGCTCTATACTTCGCTACCTACCCCTAGTCGACCTTGGGAATCCATCTCCATGGATTACATGCTAGGCCTTCCTTATACTAAGCATGGAAATGACTTTGTTTTCATGGTTGTCGATAGATTCTCAAAGATGGCCATTATGGCAGCCTGCAAGAAGAATATCATAGCAGAAGCCACTGCTAAACTCTTCTTTGAACGAGTGTGGGTGCACTTTGGGATCCCACAATCTATCATATCAGATCGCGATAGCAGGTTCCTAAGCACATTTTGGTCCAGCCTTTGGTCAATGTTGGACACCAAGCTCACCAAGTCCGCAACTTTCCATCCCCAAACTGATGGCCAGACAGAGGTTGTCAATAGGATGATTGTACACATTTTGCGCATGTACAATTCAAAGCATCCACACACATGGGATGAGAGCCTTCCCTATGTACAACACATTTATAACTGGGCCCTCCACAACTCAACCGGCCATAGCCCCTTTAAGGTGGGCTTGGGATTCCAGCCACTATGTCCCATTAACGTAGCCATGCCATTTGCAGCTACTCAGGCTGATTCGGCTCATGTCCAGTCTGAAGCTGACAAGGCAAACAACTTCATCGAGTGCATTTAGAACATCCGCCAATAGGTTCATGACATATTGGATAGAGCCAATGCTAAGTACAAGCAACAACACGATCAACATCGAGTTCCACACAACTTCCAAGTGGGTGAAAAAGTGTGGCTACATTTGCAAAAGGAGCGCCTCACTGGACCCCACCACAAGATTCACCCGCTCTGATATGGGCCATACACCATCACTAAGGATGTAGGAAGCAATGCCTTCGAGCTCATAATTCCACCATTCCTTGGTCTGCACTGAGTATTCAATGTAGACCACCTTCGTCCCTACTTCCCACCTCTATTAGACACCTCTGACATTGCAGAGGAACTCACACCAAAAGATTTAAACCCAGACTACATGGAATAGGCCACCACAGACTGTATCATGGACATGCAAATCAAGAACACCCACCAACAGAAGATCCAACTGTATCAGGTTGTCAAAGCTAGCCAACTCTTGCACCAAGGCAAGTGGTTCACCAGGGACCAAGTTCAACAAAAGTTTCCTCATATCATGGAGGAACTCAACGCAATGGGGACCATTTCCTCCTAAGGGGGGAGGAATGATCCAGGTGGATATTCGTGGCCACCTGCCTATTCCACTTGGGGCCCCACCATTTTCTCTTTCAGTTTTTTTTACAACTTACTATTTTTAGTAGTTTTTTAGGTCCTGAAATTTCAGAGCCATTTTGAAGCCCCAAATGGAGATAGTATGTCGAAGTTACATCCCCGGGAAGTTGAAACACCAATTTACCCAAACGGGGTCCATAGTTTTGGTGCTTCATCTCCTAGGGTTAGGTTTTTGGACGTTTAGAGTTCTCCATTGTTTCTCCATAATAAATAGGCCCTCGAGCCTCATTGTAACATAGTTCAGAGGTTTGTAGCCACCACATCTCTTCTCAGAGATTCGCTACCAGCACCCTAGCTATTTTATTTCCATCATGTTTGTAAGAATATTTCTGTGATTTGATATTAATGAAATGGAGCCTTATTTCCACTGTATTTATATGCTTATGGTTATTTCTGTATTCTATTGCGTTCCTGCATAAATCCTGATCAACTTTTTCTGCTTCTTTCATCTTAATGTTTTCTTCTGCAAGGTTTGATTAGAGAATTCAGGGCCATCCTACTCCCTAGTTCCACCTAGCTTGTTGCCTTGAAATTTACTCAGTAGAGTCTAGCCAAAAAAATTTATGGTTTGCCCTGTCCTTTGGTTTTGCTTGAAATTTTATTTTCAAGGCCTTCTTTGAAGTTTACTTAGTAGAGTCTAGCCAAAGAAGTCTATGGTTTTCCCTGTCCTTTGTTTTATCTTAAACTATTGCTTTGAAGGTCTTTTTAGAAGTTTTATTAAAGAATTCTTAATTTCTCTTTAATTACACTGATTTTTATCTTGAATGTTTTCTTTGTCTGAAAGTAATAACTAGAGAACTTAGGGGTATCCTGCTCTCTAGGATTGCTATATTTTTTTCTCAAGGTTTACTTAGTAGAGTCTGGCCAAATAAGTCTATGGTTTTCCCTATCCTTTGGTTCTTCTTAAACGGTTACCTAAAAGGCTTTTCTTGTTGAAGTATGGTTAAAGGATTCTTAATTGTCCTTTAGTTTTACTGATTTCACAACTTACTGTCATTTCATATTTCATCTAATATAAGATATCCACTTGATTGAGTCCAGGAAGGCTAGGTCCTTGGACTCCAAAGTGGTTTGATGTGGTTCCCTGTAGATTTTTTCTTGCAAATCTTGCAAATCACAGGGAGCCAACACATTCATAGATGACTTCTCAAGGAATACATGAATATATTTCTTGAGGAATAAATCTAAAGTCTTTGACAAATTTAAACAATTTAATTCTTTGGTGGAAAATCAGACAGAGAAGAAGATAAAGGTGTTGAGGACAGATAATGGTGGATATTTCTACAAGAAGGAATTTTAAGAGTTATGTAAGAAGTGTGGTATAGCACCGCAGAAGACTACTCCATATACACCTCAGCAAAATGAAGTTGCATAAAGAATGAATAGAACGCTGATGGAAAAAGAAAGAAAAAACCTTAGTGGTATCGGGTTAGGACAGGAATTCTGGGCAAAGGGAGTGGAGACTGCATGTTACCTGGTTAACATATCACCTTCATCAGCGTTAGAGGATAAGACTCCACATGAGGTATGGAATGGTAAGAAACCCTCTCTTTCACATCTGAGGGTATTTGGATGTGATGCATATGTACATGTTCCAAAGGAGAAAATGACCAAGTTGGATAATAAATCTGAAATTTCATGCATATTTATTGGGTATAAGGATGGTTTAAAAGGTTACAATATTTGGAACCCAGAAACAAGGAAGGTTGTGTACAGCCGAGATGTTGTGTTTAGAGAGGTGAAAGATGTTGTTAAACATGAAGTCCTACCAAAGGAACCTGAGAAGATAGAGTTTGAGCTAAAGGAGGATGAAACAGACTCTACAAATTTTGAAGTCCAACAAGAAATTGTAGCACACACACTAGTGTGGGACCAACAAGTCCTATTGATACATTAGTGTGAAGGCCAATTTAATTAAAGAAATTCGTGCAGTGTCTAATTTAATTTCTCTTAATTAACTTGGACAATAAAATATAATCTTATCTCATGATCACTTGTAATAGTTACCTGAATGTGATAAACACAGTTATCTCATGTATTTCAAGTTGAGGGTGGTTGTTGAGGCATGAAGAGTAATTCTATTAGTTATGGAGTTCGAATTGCAGTTGGTGCATTAGTTTAATGCATGAATAATAAGTTAACTCGGTTAGGTGAGTTAGAGTTAGTTGAACTAGTTGTAACTGTTTGTTGCACTAGTGAGAGATCAGTTGAATTAAATATTATTTAATTCACAACCCATGATCTACCATGCAGTTGATGATTTACTATTAATAGCTACATGCATGTCAGTTCCAGTGGAGACCCAGTTGAGACAAATGTTAAAGGGATGTTAACTATTATTTGTGTGATTAGTAGGTTGCCCGCATGAAACCATACATCCATTTGATCTCCCATGATCCTTGCACAATTTTGGAATGCCAAAATTCCTAAATAATAGGGATTGCATTCATCAGGAATTGCGCAAGAAAAGCAGGTTGTTTAGAGGCTGAGAATTAGCTAAGTGTTCACCAGTTTTGTCCAAGACAGTGCGAGACAATTGTGAGAGAGCAGGAGACTCTTGTGACAAGAGTGCATTGTAATTGTTTCATGATTCCATGGTTAATATACAATACAATATAGATGGGTTTGGAGCAGCAAGCTTTCCCCAAGAAATTATCTCTGTTGTTGTTTGATTTGATTCTTTCTTTGCTTCATGTGATTGGAAAATGTGTTTAATTTCCACAATTGATTTGAATAAGGATTCAATATCTAGCTTTAGTACATTGTTAGATCATATTGAATCCATTGATATAAATATGTTTATACAATTTCTACATGGTATCAAAGTAGAAGAAATCACTATCGTGGAGGAGAAGTTGAGTTTGTGACTGAATAGAATTCGAAATTGCAAAAGTATTCTTGGTGGGACAGGCAGATCAAGATCAAAATGGCTTTTAATGGTTTGAGATTGGAATATGCACTCAAGGTAAGCTTTAACTATATTGCATGGAAATATAGGATGGAGGCAGTACTAGAGGATAATGGGTTGATAGAATTCATTGATAATGATTTTCCCAAACCCAGTATAGCAGCTGCTACAAATCTTGATGCTTGGCCGAATAAGGTTTCAAAGGAAAGGAGGGTCTTACTGGAGGGATTACAAGACCACATTTTCTCAAGTATCCATGGAAAAGAGACACTATATGCAATGTGGAAAGCTTTGACATATCTATTTCAAAGCAGCAGTGATCATAGAAAATTGGCACTAAAGGACAACTCAGGAAAATCAAAATGGATAAAGGAGACACCATTCCAAAATATTTAACAAAGTTTTTCAAACGTCGGGATGAACTTGGGAGCGTCAAAATTACTGTCACGAATGATGACTTGGTGATCCTAGCTCTTTTAGGACTTCCCAAGTGTTTTCATAGTTATCAGGACTCTGTCAATGGAAGGGAAAATATGCCATATTGGGAACGACTTTGGTAAGATTTGGTGCAAGAAGAATTCAGGAAGAATACCAGGGATGGATCTTCATCTAATAATGATGGTGAAGAATATTGTGCTTTGGCTGCCAAGGAAAAGAAGGGGAAATGAAATAAATTCCATTCCAAATCTGAATCTAGCAAAGATGGAAATAAGCACGACATGTCCAGAGTGAAGTGTTTTCACTGTCACAAGCCTGGAAATTATGCCACTAATTTTCCACAAAACAAGAATAACAATAATACTTCAGGATCTACATCTGGTGAGGCTTTGGCCTCGCAATTTGAGATTGACTTCTCACTGATTCTATACATGATGTCAAGTCCAATGGGATCGGTGTGGTACTTGGATAGTGGTGCATCCTTTCACATGACTAGAGACAAAGAAATTTTCAGTAGCTTGGTGGAGAAGGACCTCCAGATGCATATCAAAATCGGTGATGACGAGCGGTATAGTGCTACCGGGATTGATACAGTTACCTTCCATAGGAAATCAGGTAAAATTTTTCAAATAAAATATGTAATTCATGTACCAAGCTTGAAAAAAAAATGGTCTCAATCGCAATGTTGGAGGATAGAGGCTATGA
Organism: Pinus albicaulis; assembly: GCA_034641835.2. Lineage (NCBI taxonomy): Eukaryota > Viridiplantae > Streptophyta > Pinopsida > Pinales > Pinaceae > Pinus > Pinus albicaulis. Next base: position 469,118,957 of record CM076573.1, read on the forward strand.
TGTTGTTTTCAGTGAGGTAAATATTTCCTATGACACAAAACAACATGACAAGCCAAGAATATTTGGATTCGTGTGAAGAATCTCTATAAACTTGATGTAGATGGTTGCGAAGCATTGATGGGTAAGGTAGACAAAACGGTGAGCCGGGATGAGGGTGAGTTATGGAACCAAAGATTGGGCTATCTACACCATGGAGCCTTGAAGGTCATACAATAGATTTCTACGGGTCTTCCCCAAGGTACTCTTGCGCAGTTAGACACATGCAATGGATTTACTATTGGGAAGTATGCAAAGGACACTTTTCATGAGAAGGAGAACCAAGCCTCAGAAACCCTTGAGAGAGTTCTTTCAGAAGTGTGTGGAACATTCTCTACTGCTTCGATAGTAAATCATAAGTACTATGTGATATTTGTTGATGATTTTTCTAGAAAGTGTTGGATCTACTACATGCAAAAGAAAGATCAGTCCCTCTCAAATTTTCTTGAGTTCAAAGCACTGGTGGAGAAATACACGGGGAAGCATGTGAAGGCTCTTAGGAGCGACAATGGTGGTGAGTACATATCCAATGAATTCAATAACTTCTGCAGTAAAGAAGGAATACGAAGAGATTTTATTTCACCTCATAACCCACAGCAGAATGGGGTCACAGAAAGAAAGAATAGAAAATTTGTGGGTGCAACACGAGTGATATTGCATGATCAAGGCCTACCATTGCATCTATGGGTAGAGGCATGCAACATATCCGTATTTGTGAAAAACTGTTGTTCTCATCGAATACTTGGCCTGAGTACACCAAAGGAGGTGTTTACTAGTAAGAAACCTGATGTTTCACATTTTAAGATTTTTGGCTCATCTATTTATGTGCATGTGACCAAAGACGTCAGGAAGAAGCTCGAACCAACAACTAAGATTGGGATATTTTTGGGGTACACTGATACTCCCCACAACTATCAGGTGTATTTTCCTAACAGTATAATGACTGTTGTGAGACGGGATATAAAATTTGATGAGGAGAAAGCCATAAGATTGTCCCTTGAGAGGGAGCTAGATATGCATGCAGAGGAGGAACTCTTGGTTCCAAATAATGAACCTCAATATGTGGAGCAGCCACATGTGGAGGATGATAGAGTTGCAGAGAACACTCATGCAGAGCCATCCACTAGAAATAGTAGAAGTCACACCACGGAAGTTGATAGATTGAGAAATGATGCGGCAGAAAATGTAGGAGCCCCTGCTTCACTGCGCAAACAGAGACAATCTCCAGAAAGTTTTATTGGATACATGCCTCTTATGAGCAAGTGTATTGTGATAGAACCATCTTCCTCTAAGGAAGCAGTGGAGCAACCAATTTCGGTTGACACTATGGTAGAGGAGTATGACCCCGTCTTCAAGAACAATGCATGGGAGGTTGTCCTAAGATCGGTCGGAAAATCAGTGGTTAGATCTAGATGGATCTATAAGGTGAAGCAAGCAGCGAATGGTAGCGTGGAGAAGTACATGTCGAAATTATATAACTGATATTTTATATGTCTAAGATTCTCCTAATCATACACTATTTGGCTTCATGCACAATACAGAATCTATTCCACCATTGATCATCATATGCGGAAATTAAATCAATTGCATGCACACATTAAAACCATAAAAATTCACACACATTAACATAGTGATTTATGGGAAAGCTTAAAGCTGAGAACCCCCAACTATTTGTATAATATATTTCATAGATATCATGTAACAATCATCATACAAAGCTTATCACAAGCTCTTAGTACAATACAATCGCTACACACTAATCATGTCCTAATCTAGCAAATCCATGCACCGATCCTCTGCCACCTGCTAGTCTGCCTCTTCAACGCAATCCCTGCTGAATATGGGATCTGAATGAACTTGAATCCACCTGGCTTGCATTTCGCAATCCTCATTGGCATCTCCATCATTGTGTGGTGCAAAATCATGCAACACTATAGTCACAACTGATAGTCACACTTGCTCTTCCACCTACCTCTCCACTGGTCTCCACTGAAACTGTCCATGCACTGTAGTTAACTGATGTATTATTCATTTGATTAATGAGTTAATATTTAGTGAATTAATTAATAATTAATTCACGCCACTCTCACTAGTGTATCAATCAATTAGACTAGATACAACTAGCTCAACTGTGTCTAACTGAGTTAAATTGAACACAACTCCACCAAATACCTCAATAACTCCACCAAACTCTGTCACATGAGTTCTAACTGAAGTCTCCATGCAATAGCTCCACTTAACCCTTAGGAATAGTGTAATTCCTTCTGTCAACTCCTGTGCCACATCTGTGCACTTAACTGAAGTGCTCCAAGAGAATAAGATAATGTTTACAGTCCAAATATTATTAAGAGCTAATAATATTCGACATATCTATTTTTAGACTAGCAACATAAAGATAGATTCCGCCCATTATGTCTAAAAATAGAAGTCCATCTATTTTTCCAACTTGACCAACCATCCACAAATAGCATCCTGCAACTCATAGAATATGATCGACATGTCTAAAAATAGACTTTGGGCCAAAAATAGCCTGTGGGCCCACTTAGTGAAGGCGACTGCTTTCCACTAAGCTCATCATCTTGTTGCAATCTCAACACTTCCTCTCAACAAGATAGGGATTATCTGCCACCCCAATCCTACCTCTATGGTATTCGAATTTTCTCCTGGTGAGTGCCTTCGTCAAGATATCAGCATCCTGATCCTCCGTAGGAATGTAAGAAAGTAACATGATCTTTCGCTACGCACAATCTCCAATATGATGGTACCATATTTCAATGTGTTTATATCTATCATGAAATACTAGATTAACTGAGAGTTTAAAGCAACTTTGACTATCACAATATATCACCGTAGGATCTAAGTGTGAACCGAACAACCCGACCAGGATCTTCCTCATCCATATAGCCTTGCATGCAGCCAAACTTGCTGCCATGTACTCGGCCTCTACTAAACTAAGTGCCACAGATCTCTATTTCCTATTGTACCAAGTAACTGTTGTTGACTTGATACTGAAAATCCCTCCAGATGTGCTCTTTCTGTCCATTGGGCTCCCTGCCCAATCTGCATCCGTGAAGCCATGCAGCTTCACCTCATCCGACTGTTTGTACCATAATCCATATCCCAATGTGCCTCTGAGATATCTCAATACATGCTTCCCCGGCTTCCAAAAGATCTTGGTAGGCTTAACCATAGCTTGTGAAAGCTGGCTAACAACATAGCATATGTCGGGTCGTGTATTGACCAAATACATGAGCGACCCCACCAACTGTCGATAAATAGTGGCATCCACTACCTTTTCCGATGTAGCATCCTCTTTCCTCCAACCACTAGGAAGAGGAGTGTCGATAGGCTTGCAGCCTTGCATGTTGAACTTCTCCAGTATCTCCCGGGCATACTTTCCTTGAGACACAAATAGTCCATCATCACGTTGCCAAATTTCCAATCCCAGGAAATAATGAAGGAGGCCCAAGTCCTTCATCTCAAACTCTTTTGCAAGATCAACCTTGCATGAGAGTATCAAGTGTTCATGACCGGTTAGTATCAAATCATCTACATAAAGTGCAATGATCAACAACTTACCCTCAACCACTATCTAGTACAGGTTGGGATCTGCCTCGCTCTTGGTAAAACCAAGTCCGATGAAATAACTGTCTATCTGTGTGTACCAAGCACGAGGTGCTTGTTTTAGCCCATACACATGCCTGCACGAGGTCTTTTGAGCCTGCACACATGCGACTCGCTGCTGAAGATCTCGAAACCTTCGGGCTGCTCTATGTACACATCCTGCTCAATGACTCCGTTGAGGAATGCATAATTCACATCCATCTGATGAATGTGCCATCCCATCTATGCTGAGAGAGCTAGGATGCTCCGTATGGAATAATACCTTGCAAAAGGTGCAAAGGTTTCCTCATAGTTGATCCCCTCGATCTGTGAGAAGCCTCGGGAAACAAATCTTGCCTTTTACTTCTCAATGCTCCTGTCAGCTGCTTGATTCACTTTGTAGATCCATCTCGAACCTACCATTGATTTCCCTTCCGGCCTTGGGACAATCTCCCATGCACTGTTTCTGACAATCGAATCATACTCTTCCACCATGGCATCTACCCATGCAGGGTCCTCCACAGCTTCCTCGAAAGAGGATGGCTCTGTCATGATACACTTGCTCATTAGAGCCATGTATCCAGTATATCACATAGGTGACTGTCTTTGTCTGCACTGTGATGTAGGTGCTCCTACAATCTTCTATGCATCTTGATTCAGTCACTCAGCTTCTATAGTGCGCTTCCACCCTTTGATGTTTGGCGCTGCATGAGTGGTTTCTTCCACTACATGAACCTCTTCTTGTGGTTGATCCACATCCTGAGGCTCATCCTTAGGAACTAATAGCTCCTCATCTTCATGCAAGTGTGGCTCCCTCTCAGGCGAACACTTCATGGCTTTCTCCTCATGAAATTTGATATCCCGTCGCACAACAGTCTTTCGATTGTCTGGCAAATACACACGATAGTTGTGGGGTGTATCAGTGTACCCCACAAATATCCCAACCTATGCGGTTGGCTCCAGCTTCTTCTTGGAATCCTTTGTCACATGAATGTAAATAGGTGAGCCAAAAATCTTCAAATGAGAAATATCAGGCTTCTTACCAGAAAATGCCTCCTCGGGTGTACTCATGCCAAGTATCCTATGAGGACAACGGTTTTGCACATAAAATGCAGTATTGCATGCTTCCGCCCACAAGTGTATGGGAAGGCCCTGATCATGCAACATTGCCTGTGCAACACCCACGATCGTTCTATTCTTTCACTCCGCGACCCCATTCTGCTATGGGTTATGAGGCGCTATGAGCTCTCTTCAAATTCCTTCTGTGTTGCAAAAGTCTTTGAATTCGCCAAAGATTAATTCACCACCATTATCACTCCTAAGAGCCTTCACTTGCTTCCCCAAATATTTCTCCACCAGTTCCTTGAACTCACAGAACTTTGAGAATGTCTTGCTCTTCTTCTGCATGAAGAAGATCCAGCACTTACAAGAAAATTCATCAACAAATATCACATAATACCTGTACTTTAATATAGAAGATATTGAGAAAGGTCCACACACATCTATTTGAATTCTCTCAAGGATTGTCGTGGTGCAACTATCCTTCTCATGAAAGGTTGCTTTTACAAATTTTCCCAAAGTACAACCCTTGCAGCGTCCTAGAGCTTCTGCAAGTGTATCATTGGGAAGCCCTAGTAGAAATTTCTTTTGCAAAATTTTTCAAAAGAAAGCGCCATGGTGAAGATGGTCCAATCTCTGTGCCATAGCTCACCCTCATCCGGCTCACACTCCTTCTACCTTGCCATTGCTTGCCTGTCCATCTACCTTCAATTGATAAAGGTTCTTAACTCGAACCCCTATCCTCCAGGTTTCACCAGTTGCCTTACTGTGCAGGAAAGCCTTTCCCTCGTTAAAGACAACATCATATCCCTTGTCTTCCAACATCGCCACAGAGATCAAATTCTTCTTCAATCCTGGAACATGCATGACATCCTTCAATATGAAAGGTTTTCCAGATTCCCTCTCAAAGGAAATGGTCCCAATACCAGTCGTATTGTATCTACCATCATCGCCCATCTCGATGTGCACTCCAAGATCCTTCTCATCCATATCAGTAAACAAATATTTGTCTCTGGTCATATGGAAAGACGCACCACTATCAAGAAACCACACTAAACCCATTGCACTTGAGACCAAGCATGGTATCAGCGAAAAATCCAGCTCAAGCTACGAGGCTAAGGCCTCTCCAACTGTAGATCCAGCAGCCTGCTTATTTTTCTTCTTCTGTGGACAATTAGTGGCATAATGTTCATGTTGGTGACAGTGAAAGCACTTCACCTTGGACATGTCCTACTTCTTGCCTTTTGCACTGGATTGAGATGTATTTTTCTTGCCCTTCCCCTTCCTTGATTTGGCAGCCAAAGCGCAATTTTATTCATCTTCATTATTTGATGAATATCCATCCCTGGTACTCTGCCTTATCTCCTCTTGCACAAGATCTGACCAAAGTCGCTCCCATCTCAGGAGTTTCTCTCGACCATTGACAGAGTCCTCATAGGAATGCCAACTCTTCAGAAGCCCAAGGAGATCCAAGCTCACCAAGTCCTCTTCATCTACAGTAACCCCCACACTTCCTAGCTCATCCCTGCACTGGGCGAACTTCGTGAGGTACTTGGGTATACTTTCACCCTTCTCCATTTTTATTTTCCTGAGTTTATCCTTGAGCGCCAACTTCCTCTGGTCGCTCTTGCTTTGGAACAAGTCTATCAAATATTTCCACATCAAGAATGGAGAAGCTTTACCATGAAGGCTGGACACTATGTGATCCTTCACACCTTCCAAAAGAATCCTTCGACATTTTGCTGTCTTCTTTTGCCATGCGTCCAAGTGCGGCAGCATCGCTAGAAGGTTTTGAATTCATCTATGAACTCCTGCTTCTTCCATTATCCTCCAGCACCACCTCCATCCTGTCCTTCCATGCAATATAATTTGAGCTGCCCTCAAGGGCATACTCCAATCGCAATCCGTTGAAAGACATCTCAACTTCGACACCAAAAAAACACTACTGCAAATTCGAATTCCACTAGCACAAAACTCAACCGCTTCAATTCTTTGCAATTTCTCCAATGATCAATGCTCTGATACCATGTAGAAATTATATAATTGATATGTTATATGTCTAATATTCTCTTGATCATACACTATTTGACTTCATGCACAATACAGAATCTATTCCACCATTGATCATCATATGTGGAAATTAAATCAATTGCATGCACACATTAAAACCATAAAAATTCACACACATTAACAGAGTGATTTATGGGAAAGCTTAAAGCTGAAAACCCCCAACTATCTGTATAATATATGTCATAGAGATCATGTAACAATCATCATACAAAGCTTCTCACAAGCTCTCAATACAATCTCCAATCGCTACACACTAATCAAGTCTGATGTAGCAAATCCATGCAGATCCTCTGCCACCTACTAGCACACCTCTCTGCCCCAATCCCCCTCGCGAATATGGAGCTATGGTGGAACTCTAAATCGCTTTGGAAAATCATGCACAATCTCATTGGCATCTCCATCAATGTGTGGTGCAAACTCATGCACCAGTATAGTCACAACTGATAGTCACACTTGCTCTTTCACATACCTCTCCACTGGTCTCCACTAAAATTGTCCATGCACTAAAGTTAACTGATGTATTCTTTAGTTGATTAATGAGTTAATAATTAGTGAATTAATTAATAATTAATTCACACCACTCTCACTAGTGTATCAATCAGTTAGACTAGATACAACTAGCTCAACTATGTTTAACTCAGTTAAACTGAACACAACTCCATCAACTACCTCAATAACTCCACCAAACTATGTCACATGAGTTCTAACTGAAGTATCCATGCAATAGCTCCACTTAACCCTCCGGAATAGCGTAATTCCTTCTATCAGCTCCTGTGCCACATCTGTGCACTTAGGCGGGAAGTGCTCCCGAAGAATAGTCTTCTTCTGGTCAAATAACATTAAGAGCTAATATTAGACATATCTCTGCAAATGGCAATCTAAAAATAGATACGCGATATGTCTAAAAATATAAGTCCATCTATTTTTCCAACTTGACCAACCATCCACAAATAGCATCCTGCAACTCATAGAATATGATCGACATGTCTAAAAATAGACATAGTCTAAAAATAGACTTTGCACCAAAAATATCCTGTGGGCTCACTTAGTGAAGGCGACTTCTTTCCACTAAGCTCATCATCTTGTTGCAATCTCAACAGTACAAGGCCAAATTTTTTTCCTAGGGATTCTCACAAGTTGAGGTGATTGACTATGAGGAGACTTTCACACCAATCACAAGGTGCTCTTCCATTAGAACTATCCTTGCACTCTCAACGCAAATGGGGTAGCACATTCATCAGATGGATGTGAAAACTTCATTTCTCAATGGAGTTATTGAGGAAGAAGTGTACATATAAAATCCATAAGGTTCTGACTCGAGAGAGAACTATATGGGCTGAAGCAAGCACATCGTGCTTCATACACTCAGATTGATAGCTACTTCACCGGGTTGGGCTTCATCAAAAGTGAAGCGGTGATTATCGGACTTTATGTTGATGATCTAATTTTAATAGGGGATGAGAAGTTGATAAATTCATGCAAGGAGGATATTGCAAGGGAATTCGAAATGAAGGACATGGGACTCCTTCACTATTACCTTGGTTTGGAAATATGGCAGCGGGATGGTGAACTTTTTATTTCTCAAGGCAAGTATGCTATATAGATACTAGGTAAGTTTCATATGGAGAGCTATAAACCCATGGACACTCCTCTTCGAGGAAATTGGAGGAAAGAGGATGATACTTCAGGAGAAATAGTAAATGCTACTATCTATAGGCAGCTAGTGGGTTCACTGATGTACTTGGTGAGCACCAGACCAGACATTTGCTACGCAGTTAACCAGCTAAGTTAAGCTATGGTTAAGCCAACCAAGTTCTTTCGGAAGGCAAGGAAGCATGTCTTGAGATATCTCAGGGGCACTATAGATTATGGATTATGTTATAGACAGATGGAGGGAGTGAAGCTTCAAGGCTTCACGAATGCAGATTGGGCAGGCAGTTCATCAGACAGAAAGAGCACATCTGGAGGGATCCTCAGCATAGGATTGACAATAGTTTCTTGGTACAGTAGGAAGCAGTGATTTGTGGCGTTCAGTTCAGCTGAGGAAGAGTACATGGCAGCAAGTCAAGCTACATGTGAGGCCATCTGGATGAGAAAGATCCTATTTGGTTTGTTTGGTTCTCAGATGGATCTGACTGTGATACATTGTGATAACCAGAGTTTCTTTAAACTCTCGGTTAATCTGGTATTCCATGATAGGTCCAAGAACATAGACATATGGTACCACCATCTCAGAGATTATGTTCACAGACGCATTATGTTACTTCAGTACATTTGCACAAAAAATGAGGATGAAGCTATTCTAGTGAAGATGCTCGCTAGGAGAAAAATCTAATACCATAGAGGCAGGATCGGGGTGGCAGATAATCCCTTTCTTGTTGAGAGGGAGTGTTGAAGTCCAACAAGAAATTGCAGCACACACACTAATGTGGGACCAACAGGTCCTAGCAATACATTAGTGTAAAGGCCAATTTAATTAAATAAATTGGTGCAGTGCCTAATTTAATTTTCACTTAATTAAAATTGACAATAAAATGTAATCTTATCTCATGATCACTTGTAATAGCTAACTAAGTGTGATAAACTCAGTTAGTTCATGTATTTCGAGTTGAGGGTGGTTGGTGAGGCATGCATAGTAATTCTATTAGTTATGGAGTTCGAATTGCAGTTAGTGCATTAGTTTAATGCATGGGTAATTAGTTAACTCAAGTAGGTCAGTTAGAGTCAGTTGAACTAGTTGTAATTGTTTGTTGCACTGGTGAGAGATCAAGTGAATTAAATATTATTTAATTCAAAATCAGTGATATGCCATGCAACTAGTGATTTAATTTTAATAGCTGCATGCATGTCAGTTCCATTGGAGACCGAGTTAAGGCAAAGGTTAAATGGATGTTAATTATCAGTTGTGTGATTAGTATTTTGCCCGCATGCAACCAAATATCCATTGTATTTCCCATGATCCTTGTGCAGTTTTGGAAGGCCAAAATTCCTAAAGAATAGGTATTTCATTCATCAGGAATTGTGCAAGAAAGGTAGGTTGTTTAGAGGCTGAGAATTGGCTAAGTGTTGGTCAGTTTTGTCCAGGACAGTGTGAGATAGTTGTGAGCGTGCAGGAGACTCTTATGAGAAGAGTGCATTGAAAAATTTTCATGATTCCATGGTTAATATACAATAGAAGATAGAGCGGTTTTTAGCAGCAAGATTTCCCCAGGAAATTATCTGTGTTGTGGTTTGATTTGATTCTTTATTTGCTTCATGTGGTTGGCGATTATGTTTAATTTCCGCAATTTATTTGTAGAAGGATTCAGTATCTGGATTTAGTACCTTGTTAGATCGGATTGAATCCACTGATATACATATGTTTGTATAATTTCTACAACAACAGAACAAGATTCAGAAGAAGAAGAGACACAAACTCCATCTATGAGAAGATCAATTCGAGAAATAAGGCAACCAGAAACCTATAGTCCATCTGCTTTCTATTTAATTTTTCCTTTAACTATCATTGATGATGATCCTAGAAATTTCAGGGAGGTAGTAGATTCATAGGATGGAAAACTCTAGAAGGAGGCCATGGTTGATGAAATGGCATCCTTGCATAAAGATGAGGCATGTGATCTGGTGGAGTTTCCATCTGGAAGGAAGCCCATCAGGAGCAAATGGGTGTTTAAGAAGAAGATGAATGTAGAAGGCAAGGTGGAGAAATACAAAGCTCTGTTGGCGGAAAAAGGTATTCCCAAGTGTCAGGAATTGATTTTGGTGATATTTTCTCTCCTGTTGCCAAGGTTACTTCTATTAGATTATTTTATCAATTGTTGTTGCATTTGAGTTTGAGGTAGAACATATGGATGTGAAGAAAAAATTTCTTCACAAGGATGTGGAAGAGGAGATCTACATGAAAAAACTGAAGGATTTATGGTGAAGGGTAAGAAATAACTGGTATGCAGGTTCAAAATGTCTTTGTATGGGTTAAAACAATCACCAAGGATGTGGTATCAGAAATTTAATACCTATATATGGGGACTTGGCTTCACCAGAAGCAAAGAGGATGATTGTGTGTATTTTAGATTAATTGGTGACCATGTTATTTATTTGGTATTGTATGTGGATAATATGTTGCTGATTGGAAATGACAAAGAAATTATCGAAGATTTGAAGACCCAATTGTTCTCCACATTCAACATGAAGGATCTTAGTGCTGCAAACTATATTTTGGGCATGGAAATTAAGAAAGATTGAGCAAAGAGGAAGTATGTCGTGACAATATTGCAGAGGTTCAATATGCAGGATAGTAAACCGGTGAAGTTTCCTATTCATGTAGGTGTAATGTTATCTACTGAAAAGTGTCCCAAGACACAAGAAGAAAAGGAGGATATCTCCCGTGTTCCATATGCAAGTGCAATGGGTAGCTTGATGTATGAAATGGTCTATACTAGACCAACCATTGCACGTGCAATGGGATAATTGAGCAGGTTTATGTCAAAACCAGTGAAGGAGCATTGGAAAGTAGTGAAGCGAGTTTTCGTATATTTGTGTGGCAGTAGTGATTATGGTTTGTGCTACTTGGGAAGACCAGGATTGGACAGAGTTTTTTACATCTGTGGTTTTTTTGATGCAGACTGGGCTGGAGCCCTGTACCAAAGAAGATCTACAAGTGGGTATGTGTTTATCATATTTGGAGGTGCAGTTAGTTGTATGAGTAAAATACAGTCTGTAGTGGATCTTTCAACTACAGAGGTAGAATACATCGTAGCCACTCATGCAAGAAAGGAAGAAATTTGGTTGCAAAGATTTTTTCCAAGTATGGGGTTGGTGCAGCGAGTTATAAGGATACAATGTGATAGCCAAAGTGAAATTTCATTGGATAAGAACCCTGCTTATCATTCAAAGACAAATCACATTGATGTTCAATATCACTTTGTGAGAGATATGGTTGAGGATAAAAAGGTTTTTCTGGTAAAGGTGGACATTTTAAAGAATGTTACAGATGCATTGACGAAGTCTGTGAACACTCAGAAGTTCTCTTGGTGTAGAGAAAAAATGGATTTTGTAGGTTTGGACTAATGACTAAGATCTCGTATGGTCCCCTGTGGAAATAAAACAATAAGTGGTAGAATGTTTGGTATGTATTATATTCTTTTCCTGAATAGTCACACGTGCGGGTGGTCACAACCGTGGTGATAACCCCCCCCCCCCGATCATTGTACCGGGCACGGTCTTGAGTGTCTTCCGTTGTTGATGTAGGCGAGCACAACGCGAAGGGGGGGGGGGGGGGGTGGGTGACATGGGGATGGTTGCCCCCTGGTCCAAGGGTTTATAGGGGACGGCTAGCCCCTTGTGCAAGGTCTGGGCCACCGCCCTGGGAAAATTTTTTTTGACCATATTTTAGGTAGCCAGACCCGCCTATGGTTTTGTGTATGGGTTTGCACATGGTTTTGGAGCATGATGGTTTTAAATCCCTGGTATTTGGTAGATCTCATAAAGGGAACTACGGTTATGTTCTAATCCAACATTAATGGATTGGAGTTTATGAATGCTAAGACATGTATATATATGTGTGTGTATGTGTGTGTGTGTGTGTGCTATAACAATAAAGAGAATATAATGAAAAATCAAGCTGGTAGTCCCAATTTGGGATCTAAGGGGAAATATCTGTGTATATTTGCTTTATGTTTTATGCTCTCACTATTGTTTATTTTCTGTTTTTAAGAATTTTTCTACAGATAATTTATGTACAAGGTTAAAACCAACAAGGTGCATGTAGACCCAACCAAGATCCAGGTCATTCAGGATTGGCCAGCCCCAACCACTCTAATAGAGCTCCGCAACTTTCTGGGTCTCGCTAATTTCTACCGCAAGTTCATGTTGGGGTTCTCTCATATCACTTGGCCTTTGAGTCAAGTCACCAAGGGAAGAGCGAAAACAAATTTATTTTGGTTTGAATCTCAATAGAAGGCATTCACAAATTTGAAGCATCTCCTTTGCTCTGCACCATTTCTCATATTACCAGATTTGCAGCAATCATTTGAGATCGAGACAAATGCCTCTGATCGTGCTATTGGGGTAGTAATTAGTCGATAGGGGCATCCAATGGAATGTAACAGTGAGACACTTTCAGACACAGCTCAAAAGTATCCCATCTATGACAAAGAAATGTATTCCATTATGTAGGTTTGCCGAAAATGGAAGCATTACATTTTGGGGAACGAAACAGTCATCCACATAGATCATCGATCCCTGTAGTTCATAAAAACACAATGGAAGTTTCATAGAAATCGCCATCATAAATGGTCCACATACCTGAAACAGTTCCATTTGAACATCAAGTACAAGAAGGGCGTCACCAATAACGTTGCAAATTGCCTTAGCTGACCTTCAATTGTGGCGCTAACCACTATGCTCGACTTTTGTGGGAGTGATCCAACATTCGACAACACATACCAGGTGCTCCTGAAGGGTAATAAAGTTCCAAATTTTCACCTCTAGGATGCACTTTTATGCCACCTAGAACACCTTTGTATTCCTGCAAGTGAGTGTGCCAACATGATTTAGGAAGCGTACAATAGTTGGTTCGTTGGAAATTTCGGGGTCGAGAAAACAGTAGCAGTACTACAGAAGTATTTATATTGGTTGAACCTTCAACATGATGTTGGGAAGTACATCAGATCCTACACTGGTTGTACTATTTCTCAACTGACCATCAATAAGAAATGCCTATACACTTCGCTTCCTACCCCACGTCGACCTTGGGAATCGATCTCCATGGACTACATGTTGGGCCTTCCTTCCACCAAGAATGGCAATGACTTTGTTTTTATGGTCATCGGCAGATTCTCCAAAATGGCCATTATGTTAATCTGCAAGAAGAATATCACAATAGAAGTCACTGCTAAACTCTTCTTTCAATGAGTGTGTGTACAATTTGGGATCTCACAGTCCATTATCCCAGATTGGGATAGCAGGTTCCTCAGTACATTTTGTTCAAGTATCTGCTTGATGTTGGACAATGAGCTCACTAATTCCACATCTTTCCACCCCAAACTAATGGCAAAACATAGGTTGTCAACAGGATGATCGTACACATTCTGTGCATGTACGACTTGAATCATCCACACACATGGGATGAAAGCCTCCCATATGTCCAGAAAAGCTATAGTTGGGTTCTCCATAACTCAACTAGCCACAACCCCTTTCAAGTGGGCTTGGGATTCTAACCACTATGTCCCATTGTTGTGGCCATACCATTTGCAGCTACTTAGGCAGACTCAAGTCATGTCTAGTCCGAAGCCGTCAAGGCGAACCACTTCATTGAGTCAATTCAGAACATCTGCCAACATGTTCATGATATATTGGATAGATCTAATGTTAAGTACAAGAAGTGACATGATCAACATCAGGTGCCACACAAGTTCCAGGTGGGAGACCAAGTTTGGATAAATTTATAGAAGGAGTGCCTTGTTGGGCCCCACCGCAAGCTTCACCCACTATGATATGGGCCATACACCATCACCAAGGCAGTAGGGGAAAATTCCTTCGAGATCAATATTCCACCATTCCTTGGTCTTCACCCAATCTTCAATGTGGACTGCCTTCTGCCCTAATTTCCACCATTGTTGGACACATTTAACATTGAACACTCGGCGCAGACAGAACAACTCACCCCAACAGAGTTAAACCCAAAATGCATGGAACAAGGCACAACTGATTGGATCATGGAAAAACAAATCAAGAAGACTCGCCAACAAAGGATCCAACTATATCGAGTTGTCAAAGCAGGCCATCTCCTTCACCAGGGCAAGTGGTTCACTAAGGACCAGATTTAACAAAAAATTCCTCACCTCATGGAGGCTCTGCATGGAATGGGGACCATTTATTCCTAAGGGGGGAGGATTGATCCGTGTGCATATTGGTGGCCACCCGCCTATTCCACTAGGACCCCCACCATTGTTTCTTTCAGTTTTTCAGTTTCCTTAATTGTAGCACAATTTACTATTTTTGGTATTTTTTTCGGGTCATGAACTTCCAAAGCTGTTTTGAGGCACTAAACGAAGTTTTTTGGGGAAAATGAAACCAACATGGATCAAACACCCATTTTATTCACTTGAAAGTTGTATTCCTCAGATATATCTTTCTAACGAGGCATTGTTCGCACCAAACAAATATTGTATGCCAAAGTTACATCGTTAGGAAGTTGATGTACCAATTTACCCAAATGGGGCCCATAGTTTTGGTGCTTCATCTCCTAGGGTTAGGTTTTTGGATGTTTAGGGTTTTCCATTGTTTCTCAATAATAAATAGGCCTTTGAGCCTCATTATAACACAGTTAAGAGGCATATGGCCGCCACATCTCTTCTGAGAGATAAGCTACCATCGCCCAAGCTAGTTTATTTTCCATTCTATATGTAAGCATTATTCAGTATTTTGATATTAGTGAAATGAAGTGTTATTCTTTCTGCAACTGTAAATTTATATTTATTTATGTATTTTATTTCGTTCCTTGATAACTGTGGATCAACAAGACACTCAAGACTCAAGGAAGGGCAGTTGGAAGAAGGCTAATCAAAGAGAAAATCAAAACAAAGGAAAATTTATGCAAGAACAGGGGCCAACACAGGTGAAGAAGAGGCACCACTTCCTTGCAACACAGTCACAAAGAGGGCTATATAGAGGTGCAATTCTCTATCCCTAGACAAAAGGGAGAGTTGGTGACGAATAAGGGAGTTTCGACACAAATTTTTCAATTGAGACTCAATGAAAGGTATTCCAAGGTATGTTCTTGACTGAAGATGACACTGAAGGTCTGAATAAGAGGTGAAATAGACACTAAAGATGAAGAAACCACCAAATTAATATGCCCATCCCAAGTGGAGTCACCAATTTGTTATACGAGATCTATGACTGCAGACATAATTTTCTTCCCTAGACTGGGTGGCTTAGTCTAGAACAACAAAAGGACAAAGTAGCTATTGTTTTCCTTAAAGTAAATGGATGATGGCTCGAATCCTACTAGTAATCCATCGTATGCTTCGCTCCTCTCTTGGCTTGAATGCTCCAATCTTAGCTCCAGTCGCAAAAATTAAAACCTGCACAATCATACAACACAAGCCAGTGATCTACAGAATCTATGTATAAACATCTAAATAATTTGTTCAATGGATCAACATGGCATTGAATTACATGAAATCATAACATCATATATAGGAAAACAAATAACTCTTTGTATTAGTATAAATGGATGGAGTTACAACAATAAGTAAATGTCGATTGTGTAGAAGAGCTCCTCCATGTTGACTTGTTCCTTCTTTGTCACAAAGTGCATCTCCAATCACCCTAATGCATGGAATGTTAGTTCTTTATCACAACAACATGAGGGTAGAATTCTATCTCCAAAATTCAACCCCTATCTTGTGTATGGCCACAAAAATATAGGTGAGGTGAGTAAGTTGGAAGTTCTTATCCAATTACCAATCTAGGACTTCAGATCCACTCTTGATGGGAGGATGGGATCAAAGGATAAGAGATGGAAAATCCAAGGTAATATAGGATAGGAACCAAATGTTTTATTTGAGGTAAATGGTTGTAACAAATTCTAGAAGCTTCTAGAAAAAAAGGCTTCTGAAATTTCTCTATTTTTCCAGAATTTCTAGAACCAACACATGTGCATTGTGGAGCAACCTATAGGTAATCAACAAAGGCCACAATGGACAAAATTGTAGGTGAACATTGTCCAATAAGGGGCCAGGGAGAGTTGGTCCATAAAATGAATGAAACAAGGTGCTTTTAGGCAGAAGTTTTGGGATATGAAAGTGTCATGCATAGGGATTTGTGTTATGATGGTGTCAAGGGGTAAAAGGATATTGATTGATCTAGTTTATAGGTTGATTAAACAGATGTGAAAAAATGGAATATAAAAATTATGAATATTTTTATATGATATCATTGTAATCTTCTTACTTCATATTTCTAGGAAGATATGATTAGCATTATAGAATTGGATGGTTAAATGAAAATCTGGGAAATTTACAACTACAATTAGTTACATACTATGTTGAACGATAATTACCTTTAGATCATACATTCTGATATGTTTATTATGAAGAATTCATGGAGTGTCTATTTATTTTCAAAAAATGACAGAACATTTATGCACCATAAGGTTGTCTTCTTAACCTTTACTTCATTGTTGCACTTTATTTTTTGTTCAAAGTGAAAAAAACCAAAACCATTTTCTACTTTCATTCAGTGATATTTGTTGAGAGGAATTGGTTTAAATGGATTGTTTCAAGAAATATCTTGTTGCAGTGTTTGGCTGTGAGGTCTCCCAGTTTAGTTTTGTTGAGGTTCGAATCTAGACTCTGACTGAGTCCTACTGGGGTAAATTTTTTTATCATGGTTGGCGTTTGTGCTTCCCTCCATTATAATTATTAGGGAACATTATGGACTGAAATGAAAAAAAGTGCAACTAAGACATTAAAATAATAACAATGATAATAAATGAAGAATGTGTCAAATTTCAAATGTAATATTCCCAATTAACTATAAGCTAGTTGGAATATTAATTTTTGTTTTTGCTTCTTAGTTTGATGAATAAGAGGGTATGGAGACCCATAAATCTCCTTAGTAGGAATAAAATCACTGCTAATGTGAATGGAGATAATTTTAGTGGGTTGATAAAGCACCCTTGTATGTGAAAATGGGCTGGAGCATGTAGACTGGGTCAACCTTGACCAAATCAACAACGCTGGTATGGAAGGAGTGGAATTCATTAAGGGACAACATATTTTTGGAGGGAGATTCCATGCATGGAAGTAGTGGCTTTAATGAGTGGGGCCCAAGGTGATGAAGCTAACCAAGCATATAAGGAAGGGGATGGCAGCCATTGTGGGCATGTTGTTAATTACTATTTTGATATGGTTTGTATGACTAGTTTCTCTCTTCAGCTGTTTACCTAAGACTGCAGTGCTATTTAGCACAGGGTGTTCCTGAGTGGGAATCCCACCTTCATCCTCGGGGGACTTCGAGTGCCTACTCAGGAGAAGTATATGCAGCATATTTCCACATTCTGACATCAGGCCAAGCTCCATCTTTCTTCTACATCATAGTTTCTACATAGGGTTGTGCTGTGTTGCAGGGTGCAGCACTGGAGAGTTGATTTGGGTGATTTCTGAGCTAGATTTCAGTGGAGGAATGTTTTCTTCCATTGAGAGGCTAGTAAAGAAGGCCCTTGAGCTTATTTGCAGTATTTGGAACCATGCCACATTATTATTAGCCCCTACAATGCAGTTTTAGTCTTGGACTGTGTTATTTTAGGGAGGACTTGCAAGGGTGGTTTCAGTACACCATTTGGAGAGTTGGTTTTCCAATGAAGGGATCAACCTTCCACCTGCAGAGTCTATTGGGAGGAGGCTACATTCTATGCTACATCAGATTAGCCACATATTTCGAGTTGTTCATTTGCAGTGAATCTTTAGCCCTAGGGCTTTGGTTCACCTCTTGTATTTTGGTGTATTTTTCGGAAACCCTCTTGGGTTCTATTGGGAGGTTGACATAGAGCCTTGATCTTCATGTGTATTATCGCTTGAGTCATATATCAGCCATTTTGTATTATTGTATATTCATATGTTGTAGCTATGCTCATCATGACTACGTTGTAGCAGCTTTCCGACATTCTATGTATTAGCATCAGCTCGCTTTTGAGGGGGTTTACTCATTAGAGGCTCATGGCCTTATGTTGTATGATTTGTGCCTCAGTATTTTTTATTGCAGTTGATCTATATAATAAAAAAGCTCCATATTGGTCTCTCATGTTTATGCATTGATTTTCAATGCTATTTCCATTTTTGTTTTCAAATATTGCTACTTCCCCATCTGGAAATATTACATCAAACCATAGAATTTTGCACTCACAAAAATAAACTCTAAAGCTAGTAGCATAAGATTTGAAATGTTTAATCAAAATAGAAAAAATGAGTTGCACTCCTTAACAAGTTCATATTGATGGAATATATGAACACTGGAAACATGTTAAACATAAATCATTTAATAGTTATGGCAAGATATTAATAGCTTGTGCTAATTCTAGTTACTTTTTTTTATATGACTAGATTTATTATTTTGTAGATTATTGTCTAAGGGTCATGCTACAGGGGTGTGGCATTGAGCTAACTCCATTGATTTATTTTTTATTAAGATAAAAATAGCAGTTGTATGATTACTACCAAAGAATTTGTCATTATGTGTCAAGCATTTTTTTTAAATCAAGCCCTATGGTAGGTCAATGGAAGAGTACCTACCTTATAAGGAGGGCAGGAGGTTGGTGGTTCTATTCCACTCTACCCTAACATGAATTAATTAATGATATTGTAGTTTATATAAATAAATATTTTTTATATTGATTTGTTTCATTAGTGAAATATTTTTCTAGATTCATTGTTAAATATTGTCTCTAAAGAGACAAACTTGATATTGTATTGTTCTTAAATACAAATTTTTATTGTCTCTAGAGAGACAACAAGCTAGGATTGAAGACACATTGTCTCTATCTATAAAGACTAGGTTTTAAATCCTAACTATTGTCTCTATAAAGATAACAAGTTTTTAATCCCAACTATTGTTTCAAGAGAGACAAAAATGAAATTGTCTCCTCAGAGACAATAATGGTTATGTTTTATATTGTCTTTATAGAAAATTTTTTGAGATAATAATTTGTGACACTGGCTTATAGACAATAGAAATTTTTTTTGTCTAGGACTGAGACAATTTACCCAAAAAAATATCTCAAATATTGTCTTAAAACCCTCTATATTGACAATATAGATGGGAAAGAACGTTAACAATGTTAAGAGGACAACGACTCTGGTTCACTATACAGAAAACCCGATTCAATGTACAGGAAATCGCATGCATGGCCATGCCAACCATGTTACAATGCCAGAAGTGTTAGGATATGCCAGAGCTCCGCAGCAGTCTTTGCCAAGAAATAGCATCCATGGCCATGGAGGCCATAGAGGCCGTGGTACACTGACAGCAATACGTGAGAGCCCCGGCCCCCGCAGCGGTCTGAGCTAGTTCACCGCGGTTGTATATTGATCGTACTCAAAAGACCGCTGGTTAAAAAAAATAAATTAATCCAATTACTGCAGATGCATGGCCATACTGGCCAAAGTTACGGTGACATCATAATACTTGTGACAGCGGTCGTAGTGAGTCCGCTGCGGGTTGCATACGGATTGACGTGATAATACAACTGGCTAAAGAGTTAACAGTGCATTCTTTAATTATTTATTATTTTATGTTCAAAGGAATATATTTTTTTTAATATTTTAATATCATATTTTATTGTAAATATGTTCTTAATGGATAAATAGATTTAGATATTTCAATTGACTTGAAATATTTTAGGTGTTTCAAATTGAGTTGAGTTTACATTTCAAATTTGTGATTTGTTTGTTGTGTGATTGATTTGCTTTGAAATATTTTAGATAGTCAAAACTTTGATTTTTCTTTAAACTTGTGATTTGTTGATAGATTGATTTATATGTTTTTGGTATTCTGAAATATTTTAGGTAGTCAAAACTTTCTGAAAACAATTTGTGTCGATATTTAACTTTTTTTGAAGTTAAATATTTACAGGGTTTATTTGCTTAAATTTTTAACAATATGAATAATTATATTATTTAGGTAGTCTAAATTTTGACTTCATAGTTCAAACTTGTGATTTGTTGATTGATTGATTGATTGATTTATATTTTTTGGTTTTAGATGTGTATTGAAATATTTTAGGTAGTCAAAACTTTCTGAAAACTATATGTGTAGATTTTTAACTTTGTCTAAGGGTTAAACATCTATAGAGTTTATTTATTTAAAATTTTGACAATATGAATAAGTATGAAAATCTCCACTGCCATATTTAAGTATGTAGAATTATGCTAGTTTGCAATTCAAACTTGTGATTTATTGACTTTCTTTCTTAATTGATCGAGATACTCATTCTACATCCCAGTGTGATGTGTAAGGGTGTCAGTGAGTCATTAGAGTTGAAATTTTTCCCATGTTGTCTCCCAATTCAGCTCAATTAAGAAGAAAAAATCAATAAATCAAAAATTTGAATTCCACACGCACACACATATATATCTACAAAACATTTGAATAATGTTGATTCATAGAAAAATTTACAGGTAAAGAAATAAGATCCCTCTATAATTTAGATAAGTATTTATGATAAAATCTATACTAGTAAATTAACCACACTCAAAGACACTTCATTAAAACACAACCTAATAAAATAAGATTAACCTTTTACTTCTGTGATCCATATCATATTATAATAAATCTTCCCTAAAATCACATAAAAAAATTATAGAACCGACACCTTTAGAACTACTGAATGTAGTTCATGATGATGAACTACATAACTACTGAATGTAATTCATGATGATGAACTACATTCAGTGGTTCAAAATTCCTCCATTCTATAATTATTTTATGTAATTTCTCAAAAAAATTATTATAAAATAATATCCACCGAATAAAATTATAATTCTTATGCATATCTACTCATTTTTGTTACCAAATTCCTATTTACTTACCAAATTCAACTAAAGTGAACCTCAAAATACTACTGGTGAGAATACCCCTGGTAAAAAGAGTGAGTTTAATTTGGACATGTCTGGATATTTGGTTAATTCGGTATCACACATTGCTTTTTCTCGGGGTGGGGTGCGACGTTTTGGCTATATCTATGATGTGCTCTGATTTTTCTTGTACATGAAAATCAGAAAAATCCCACACCACTCGTGCTTTCTTTGAATTATAAGTAAGGACACACCGCATGAAAAATCACTGCAGGCGAAGACAAGGGATGAGCGGAGAATGGACGATTGAGTACAACCTGGCCGGGATAAATTCTATAAGATTCTAACTGTCACAAAATGCCACTTGAAAAACCATTTAATTTTGAAAAAGACGATGTCGATGTTCGAGCTCAAATACAAAACAAATTTCTGCATAATAACAAACGACCATGTCATCTGCAGCACAATTACGTGGATTGTATTAGATGAGAAGCACTCCTTGAACAGTAATAAGATTCTCAATGGACGCTGTTATTGTCGCTTATGGAATTAGAATATTCACGTCTCCACACCACCGGGAAAAAATTAATGATTCCTTGATTGCAATGCCAATAATCCAGGCTTATAAAATGCAGCTTGATGGCCTTTCTGCCTCATTCTCGTGAAGCAATGGGTTTGGTGAAATTAGTTTATGTGTCTTAGATATCAGATAGATGACTTCTGTCGGGTCAAATATTGCTTTCTGATAAGGTGTGCAATGCTCTGGAAATATTGCTTCACTCTTCATAGTAATGGATGGATTTAGATCATAGGCTCCAGTCTTGTTTAAGTCAAAATTTGCAATATTTGTTTCTTAGTAATAGTGCTCTTTCTGGGGGTTGTTAATATTGGTTTATTTCAAGTATATTTTATAAAACAAGAACATGATATACACAGATTGCTGTTCAACGTTGTTATAGCTGCAGCAGTTTATAGTTTGAAGAGTTATAGCGTCTAGCTTACCAAAATCCAGAGCTCAAGTTATATCTGAAAGCAGGTGAACGTTTTAAGTTGATTAGTGCTGAAAAAAGTAATATCATCTCCACCTTATCAGTTAGTAGGGTCGAGAATCTGATCAATTTTTTTTTATAGTGTACTGATCAAGTAAGCAAAATTATTGGAATAATAATTGGAATGTGTTCAAGTAATTCTTTCCGGTTGTATATGATAAGAGTGTTAACTTTCTGTTAGTGTCAGGCATTGATGTTTATTGTAAATATTTTCATAATAATATGGGATTTCAGCACTTCAATATATTAGATATTATTTTTTTTTTTGGGTTAGTTTCGACTAAATTATCAAACGACCATATTTATAAGTATTAGTAAGTATTGTTCAATTTTTTTCATTTTGAATAGTTTACATGGTACTCATTATATATAATGGTGATATTCATAGACTGCTAAATATTTTGTATAAATACACATATATGGAGTAGACTGTATCTGAAGATTTTGAAAGTAAGTTGAACAGGCTGAAAAAGTTATGATCTTAGAGATGTAAAATTCAGATTTTATTAAATATATATGAAGTATATATGTTGCTGGTACATTATACAGAAATTAGCAGTTTGCTTCTTGTGAAAAAAAAAGAAAAAAGAGTGATATTCATAGAAATAAAATAAAATTGATAATAGTTAAAGTAGGATTGATAATAACTAAATAAATTACACAGTATCAATCCTCACTGCCTAAACTTGCACCCAATAGCCAAAATTTCTAGAATGATCACCAATTTCAAAACTCTAGCTCAAGTATGCTTCTGACTTATTATGGTTGGCCATATTAATGTTATTACTCCTTACAGTTACTAGTGATGGCATAATTGTTTTAATTGTGCCCAACCATATTAATGTTTACTCCTAATTACAGATAGTAGTGGTGGCAGAATTGTTTTAATTTATGTATTAAGCTCTTTTTGAGCTTTTCTACTAGTAACAGACTGTGTGTTCTAGTCTTTTATTCATTTGTACAGAGTTGCGTATTAATTTTTATTGAATATCTTAAAGTTTTTCTTTGATTGTTCTGTATGAATAGCTTCGTTTTATATACTCAGCTCTGAACTAAACACTATACTGGTAACGTTTACAGCTGCGAATCTTCATTTTTTCCCACCGGCGTTTCTCGTGTGTGGCTCGAAAATGTCAAATACAGTGGAAGTTCAACACTGCGCCGTTCAATTTTTATCTTCAACCAATGATCAGATTGAGATACGAGAGCGAAATCTTCAGGTTATTCTGCTAATTTTTATGTAGAAAGCCATTTCTTCTGGTTTATATCAATGGTCATGACCATTGTTTCGTAAATGTGCGAATTTGTACGACTAATTCTTGTATTGGAATTTGTGACAAATTGGCAGATCAGTACAGAGACCATGAAAATGAAAAGCTGGATAGAAACAGTCAAGTACATACTTCAATCAATGGAAGACGGTGAAATTACTATTTGTGCATATGACACAGCATGGATAGCACTTGTTCCAGCTTTAAATGGCTCACCAGGACCTCAGTTCCCTTCTAGCTTGCAATGGCTGATCGATAATCAGCTCCAGGATGGATCATGGGGAGATCCACATATGTTTCTCATTCGTGACAGAATTATTAATACGCTAGCTTGCGTGCTCGCACTTCAAACCTGGAACACCTTTTATCTGGGTGTCAATAAAGGTAGAAGAGCTATTTCTTACACTTTTTACAAGCTCAACTTTCTGTGATCAAACTTTGCATGAGCTTCATATATTATGTGGGATTATTTTTGTTAATTCGATGTTATGCTCCAGGATTAATTTTTCTTCAGACATATATTCCAAAAATGAACGATGAGCACGATGCTCATACTCCTGTTGGCTTTGAGATTGTATTTCCTGCTCTGATGGAAGATGCAAAAATCTTGGGGCTAGACCTTCCATATGATGCAGAATTCCTACAGAAAATCTACGATGAGAAGGCTTTGAAAATGAAAAGGTAAATTACTTTACATCATTCATGAAAAATTTATGGAGCACTAAACTTTATAGAACATGAAAAATTTACAGAGCACTAAACCTTATAGAACAATAACTCGAAGCTGGGACTGGCACAGGATACCAATGAAAGTTCTGCACGAGTTTCCATCGACATTACTGCACTCACTGGAAGGATTGCGTGACAAGGTTGAGTGGGAAAAAATTCTGAAATTACAATCAAAGAACGGGTCATTCTTATTCTCGCCAGCTTCTACAGCATGTGCCCTTGCTCAAACTAGTGACATTAATTGCCTGCGATATCTAAACGAGATCACAAAAAAATATGATGGAGGAGGTAATTGAATTCATCATTTTTCATGCTGGCTATGATGTAAATGAATTTAGTATAACTATAGATTGATTGCAAATTTCTGGAATATTCTTTAGAGTCTAATTCTTTAAATTTTTGTCCGTTAAATTCTGAAATATGAAATCTGCAATTTACATGTAATGTAAAACTACTCAATTTTTTGAACTCAGGATTGTGAGATATGAAATCTGCAATTTACATAAATTCAATAATTTAGGACTAGCTCTTGTTGTAACAAATTGATTAGAAGGTTAAGCTTCTTGCGCTTAAAGATGGGTGAAGGGTTCCCTGAATGTCTAGCTTGTCTAACTTTTTTAACAAAATACACAATTTAAAGAAATTACCAACAACATTATATTTCTGATTATGGAAATATGCACCCATAATTAGAAGATTATGTTATTGAGTATGGAAATATCCAGGCCATGTAGTCTAACCAACTTGTTTTTTTTCTCTGAAAATGATGAAAATTTTGGCAAGATTTTAATAAAATAAGGCAGGGATTTTTGTAAATCCAGATTATAGTTATCAAACTTTAATATTTAGGGTACCTTGGAGGTTTTTGATGGTGTTGAATCCATTTCCACCATCAAAGACATGATTCAAACACTGTTACCTCAACAATTCTTAAATTTCTTTTGCCCAAATTCCTACCACTTTTGACAGTCCAAACAATTCTTCCACCTCCCTAAACAACTCCTAACCTCCTGTAATCACTTTTCTTAATTAGTCTGAGTAACTATGTAATTAGTAACTATGTTTCTAATTCTGTTTCATGGTATTTCCGAGCTCATTGAGTTCAGGACTAGCCCTTGCTGTAATAAATAGCTTAAAAGTTTAGTCAAACCAATCTTGTAATCAATTCCGTTAGTTAGTTTGAATCGCTGTGAAAAGTAAACTGGGTTACACCCCTAATCCATTAGGGACACCATGAAACCACTAGTATGTAGACTTTGTGTTGAATTTCTCAGAAGATCTTCTTCTAAAAGAGTTCTATCATATATTATTCAGGTTTGTATTGAAACAGCAGTGGAATGACTATAATTAATTATGTTTGATGCCAGCGCCGAATGTCTATCCCGTGGATTTATTCGAACGTTTGTGGACTGTGGATCGTATTGAGCGCCTAGGCATCGCCCGATATTTTGAGAGCGAGATCACAGACAGTCTGGAATATGTCTATAGGTGATTCTCTATATGTTTATTAAATTGCTATCCTGATTTTAGTATTATTACGCAGTTGAAGAATCAAAACTGTAAATGTGCAGATACTGGACCAATGAAGGTATTGGCTGGGCAAGGGATTCCCCAGTTAAAGATGTAGATGACACATCCATGGCTTTCAGGCTTCTTCGTTCCCACGGATTCGATGTCACTGCTGGTTAGAATATAATAACTCTTCGTCATATTAGTTGATGAAAGCATAATTTTCATAGATTACTACAGAATACTATATATATTATAGCAAAATTATATTATATTTTCAGTTTTGCAATTATAGAAAGTTTAGTATTACAATTTTTTAAAAATATTAGAGTTTGGATAGATGGTAAATGGATTCACTAATAAAATAGTTTTTTTTTTTATAAACTATAAAAAAAAATTAAGAGTGATTAATATAATAAATTTTTAATTGTGTTTAATAATTTATAGATTATTTAAAATGGTTAATGTAATTTTTTTAATAAATGAATATTTTCAAAAATAAAATATTTTACAAGATTATTCATTGAGTTGAGAGGTTTATTTTAGAGTCTAGTTTGAATGTAAGAATGTTTGTACCATTCATTTATTGAGCTGAGAGGTTTATTCTATAGTCTAGTTTGAATGTAAGTATTTCCGTGTTTAACTTAGAATTAGCAAGTGCTCTTCTTAAACTTCTTATATTTTCTAAATAAAAAAACAATGTTAACTATAATATAGCTAAAAAAAATCGTGCTTAAAATGGATTTATAATGTTAATTTATGATGTTAATTTATGGCTCATTGTTGCTACTTACAGAGGCTTTCAATCACTTTAAGCAAGACGATCAGTTCTTTTGTTTCTTCGGTCAAACAAAGCAAACAGTTACGGGAATGTATAACTTATATCGAGCCTCCCAGCTTTGGTTTCCTGGGGAATCAATACTGGAAGAGGCCAGAGAATTTACTAAGAATTTCCTTGAAGAAAAGAGAGCAGAAAAACAACTCAGGGACAAGTGGATTATTGCCAAAGGTTTAAAGGAAGAGGTAATGAATCTATGCGTGTATTTGCTTTTATCATTTTACAGGCGTTCTGCACATTCACTTGAGTGGCTAATATTTGCATGGCACAGGTGGAATACGCTTTGAAATTTCCATGGTATGCCAGCCAACCGCGAATTGCCACAAGAATGTACATTAATCAGTACAGAGTGGACGATGTTTGGATTGGAAAGGCCCTGTACAGGTATTATTAAACTAGTCAACATAATTTACTTTATTAGTATATTAATTTTACAGATTGCTTCAAGTTCAGGGTATTGTTCTCAATCCAAAGAAGTCAGCTTCATCCATTGATGCTCTCAACATGCAGAATGCCAATTGTGAACAACAAAACTTACATAGAGCTGGCCAAGGCCGACTTCAATATATGCCAGTCCATGCACAGGACCGAGCTGCAAGGGATTATAAGGCAAAACTCCATCTCTGCATATTATTTTAAATGTTACACAGTAGCAGCACATGTATTTATAGAAAATTTCCAGATTGGTTAGCATCTGAATAGTTTGCAAAAAATTATTTTGATATAATTATATATGATCCTGAATTGTCCACCCGTTTTAAACCAACTAATATAGTTTATCTGAATTTTTCTTTTTCCAATTTTGTTCATGTAGGTGGTACAGAGAATCTGGATTGGACGAGATGGGATTGCGCCAAGGTGAAATAGTAAAATCATATTTCTTATCCGCCGTTGCGATTTACGAGCCGGATACGGCACCTGCAAGGCTCGCATGGGCAAAATCTGCGGTACTTATGGCAGCCATTAGAATCTTTTTCTCTGGTGGAAATGGCTTAGCACATCACAGAAGTCAGTTTCTGGATGCGTTTACAAGGTGAGATATTATTCCAATTAATTAATCGATTCATCAGCTTTCACGTTTTGGCAGGTTCCATAGATAGACAAATAATTGATTTCAAAGTTTACCTTTCATAGTATGATTCGGCTTTTCAAATTAAATTAAAAAGATTTGGAAAGACAAATATCCTACCGTGTGTTGAAAGATATCTTACACTTTTAATAAATATTTTTGCAGTTTAATATTTGTATTTATTAGGTTAAAAGATACCTTAACGATAAAATATGGTATGTGATAAGATGATATGATGTTGAAATAAAATATGGAATAGAGATGTTATTATGTTGAAATATGCTTTTGTAATCAAATGTTATATACAATAAACATTTTAATATTTAAAAAAAATATGATAAAAATTATATATTATAATTTAATATAATATTTATTAAAATTATCACTTACTGTATATATATATAAGTATATTAGTAGATAAATATATTTTTTAATTAATATAATTTAATATAATATATTATTTATAAAAAAAATAAATGCAATTAATTATATTACTAATTTTATAGGTTAATAAATATCTTTATCACTTTAATAATATCAATTTATATAATAATAACATAACTTTAATATTATAAGAAATTAAATTAAATATTATTAGAAACCAAATGATTGTATTAGATATTTTTATTAATTTTTATTAGTTTAATAATATCAATTTATATAATAATAATATAGATTTAATATTATAAGAAATTAAATTAAATATTATTAGAAACCAAATGATTGTATTAGATATTTTTATTAGTTTTTTATTTTCAATAATATTTGGATTAAAATAGTTATTCAGTTTGGTGAAGAATTTATTTCCATAATTTATATTCAGGGGTATTACTAACAAATTAAAATGTTAGACTAATAAAAACAAAATTGTATAAAAAGATAAAAAGATTTATAATCATTAAATTGTAATCTTAATTTTATATATGATGATGATGATGATGATGATAATGATGATGGTTTGTTGTCTATAATGGTTCGGGGTCTATAGGACCTTAAGAGAGGAGAAAGAATCTGCGTTTGATTCTTCAAAATCTTGTTTCTATCATCAAAGAAAAGGGAAATAAGTTCATCATCATCATCATTTTCTTCTTCTTTCAAAAAAAATTTGTTGAAAATAAAATCATAAAATAATATTCTCTTTTAAAGAATCTAAATTTGATTATTCAAAATCTTGTTTCTATCGTCAAAAAAAAGGGAAATAATATCATCATCATCATCAAATTTATTAAAAATAAAATCATCATATAACATTCACTTTTAAATTTTTGTTCTTTCATATTTTGAAAATTTGAAACTACAATTTTAACTTTTAAATGCAAATTTGTTATGCAATTTCTTTCCCATAAAAACTTGCTTTGAAAATTTTAAAATCCTTGAAATATTTTTCACTTTATAAACCTAAGTTTTCTATTTTAGCTTTCAATTTTCTTATTCAATTTTTTTCAATAAAAACTTTGACGTGGAAGTTTTTAAAATCTTGGGAATATCTTTCACTTTATAAATAGAACTGAGGTATTTGTGATTTATGTTTTACATATTTTATTTTTATTTTTTTGTTAAGTTATTTGTGATTTTCTATTTTAGCTTTCAATGCAATTTCTTATTCAAATTTTTTCAATAAAAACTTTGACATGGAAGTTTTTAAAATCTTGGGAATATCTTTCACTTTATAAATAGAAGTGAGGTATTTGTGATTTATGTTTTACATATTTTATTTTTATTTTTTTGTTAAGTTATTTGTGATTTTCTAACCTTGACATGCGGCTTGAGGAATTTGAATCAAAGTATCTAATACGTCATACATGCCACTGATTACATGAAGTTTGATCCAAAATAACCTTGCTAAAGAAACCATCCACAACTTATTATACTAATAAAACTGGTCATTTCCATTACATTTTCATTTGGAGTATAAATTTCAAAATATTTTTAATAATTAAATCAAACCATTAACCTTCCAAAATATTCCAAAATTTAATTATACTAATTCATATTTAACAACATTTAATTATCAAATTTTATAAATATTGATTATAATTATCAAATTCAAATTTTATATGATCAATAAAAGAAAAGAGTAGCTACGTGGATTTTCTTATTATTTTGTATCTTACCTCCTCTGCCTTTCGAAACACTGCAAAGAACAACTTGTCAAATAAAAACAGCTCTTCGAGTGTCTAAACCCAAAGGTTTATTTGTTTTGTGGGTTTTCCCAGATGGAACGGACGGGTGATGCGGGATAGTCCAAACAGCGCAAAACGACTCTTCTCATGTCTGTTCAGAACGGTTAACTTGTTCTCTGTCAATGGTGTCGCCTCGCAGGGCCGAGACATCAGTGATGATCTGAGACACACAGTAATTCCAATTCCAATGCAAAACAAAATAGCTACTGTTGGACTCCTTATATAGGTAATAAAAAAGTGCTCGGGACATTAACCCGTTTGAATTCCTTGGCACGCAGTGGGAGCGCTGGTTGGCCAGCGAAGCGGAGGACCTCACGGACGCGCATGACCACGAGAAGCTCTGCACGGATGCTGAGACCGTAGTACTGACGGCAGCATTTCTCGGCGGAGAAACGATCTCGTCCGACCTGCTCTCTCACCCTGATTTCTCATCCATCATGAAGGTGACAAACACAGTTTGTTCTCTTCTCCGGCGCATCGCAACTTACAAGGTAGCAGTCAAATACATAGATTTGTCATTTGCCTACAGATTTTAAATTTGGGAGAATCGAACCGCCGTATATAAAAATCTGAATTCATGGTTGTTGTTTCAGGACGAGGGATGTGACTCGCCGTCGGGTACCGAGGAAGACGACAGGCTAAAACGTCGGGCGGAAGAGGGCATGGGGAACTTGGTCCGGGCAGTATACCGACACCAGGACAGCGCTGTTCCGATCGGAGTGAAACGCCTGTGTCTCATCGTTGCCAAGAGTTTCTACTATGCCGCACACTGCAACAACGAGGAGGTGGGGAATCACGTGGAGATGGTGCTCTTCCAGCCTGTGTATTAATTGATTGAATTTAACGCCTCTGCCGCCAAAACGACATATCCTTGTCTGCCGGCTGCTTGTCGATATCTCCGTCCACATTCCAATCCGGGCAATGGAAAGACAGATCAAATAATATTCAAAATATATCCCCATAAGAGGAAGCATAGCAAAGATATCCTAATGGATCTTTCTTTTCAGATTTTGTATTATCCAAGGACCAATGCTGTCCATAAGGAGGATTTTGTATTATCCGGGGACCTATGTTGTCCTTAAGGGTCCTCTACTTACTGTACATATGTATTTTGTCTTGTATCTGTCTTCACTTCTTTTTTTAGCAAACTTTTTTTTCATGATGTACAGAGTATTTAACGTGCTCATCTCATTTACAACTGTAAAGCTGCGGTTGATGGTGTTAAACTTTAATCACCGCATAGAATAGACTGTACAGAACTGTAAGGAATACAGATGGTTTTGGAATTTTAAAAAAAAAGAAAAAAAGAGTGGGGGTATTGATGGGTTTGAAATAAAAAAAAATTAAGAATTTATGTTTGAACAGGTGTTAGAATAGCAGTTGCATCTTTAGGAATAGATTAGTGGAATGACTACCACTCTTCGCAAAATTTGAGTATGAAGTCATAATTTCTTTGAATCTCTCTTTTCTTAATCATTGTTTCTTTTTTTTACTATTTGATATGACAAAGGCATATCTAGATATGTCTTCTTGATTTGGTTCACTGAATTCATTTACAACAACATACCAACAATCTAAAGAAAAAAGGAAAATATTTCTTCTAGATTAATCAAATTTCATTATTTCTTATGAAATTGTACTAAATTGTTGCTAGATTCCATTTGTTGAATTAATATTTTGTAAATATTCAACTCAATACTGAGGGCTTTAACTAAAACGGATAGGTAGTATTCTGAGCCACAATACCCACCCAAGTGTGAAAAACTATCTTTCTTAGTGTTATTCAACCTAATATTGAGGGCTTTAACTAAAACGGATAGGTAGTATTCTCAGTCACAATACCCACTCAAGTGTGAAAAACTATCTTTCTTAGTGTTATTGAGTAGTACTTGACAGTATCTTTTTAATTGTTTATTTCATTTCCGCTATAGTAGTTAGACAATTGAGTGACTGATTTAGGTTAATTAGTGAAGTGGATGATCTAGGGTTTCCCACCGTAGTGTGAAATACTATCTTTTTGAGTGCTATTCTTGTAGTAAGGTAGTGAAGTGGATGATCTGGGGTAATTGAGTAGTACCTAAGAGTATCTTCTTAATTGTAGTAGTTAGAAAATTGAGTGACCTATCTAGGTTAATTAGTGAAGTGGATGATCTAGTGTAATTGAGTAGTACCTGAGTGTCTTCTTAATTTTTTATTTCACTGCAACTATAGTAGCTAGACAATTGAGTGACTGATCTAGGTTAATTGGCTAGTGATTTAGGAATGGTTTAAGATACTTATATGAATTCTAATATCATTTATGGTATATGGAAGTGATATTTTGTATATAGGTTTGTTTGATGTAGTATTGCTTAAAGGGTTATTAGCTGGGTTTACAAGGGTTTCCAATTAGGTGAAACAATGTGTTTTCAATCACGTGCAATTCCTCAATGTATTCTTCTCCAACCAAAATTTTACTCCCTTGATGATAGATTGTTGCGTTTTTTTTCAATAGACACTGAAACATATGTTTAACCAAAAAGAATCTTCTTAAAAATGGTAGAGGGAAACTTTAGTTGGGGTTTTTCCTTCTTTGCTATAAGCCTGACATTTTTACCTAAATGTTATTTTAAACCTAGACATAGAGTCATTTTGATAAGATAATCATTGGTTTTCTATTGATAGATTTTTTCTTATAGTATTTGATGTAATATAGACTATTTAATGGGTTGATGACTCCATGGTAAGATGCAATTTGGAGACTACTAGATTCATTAAGAACACATTATAACATGAATTAGTGTCTCAAGGATACTAGTGGTGTTTAGTTGTTAGGAATAATCATGATTTTTTTGTAGCTATGTTTTTTTTATTGTTACTCATTATTAATTATTTCTTCTCACATTTTACTTATAACAATTGGTACTAGAGGACGTTGAGCCACTACTATTGTTAAGGACTTAATCTTTGTGAATAAACATATCTAAATATTTAAATGGAAAATTATTGGTAGGTGAAATTCCCTAGGTTTGTTGTAAGCCCATATATTTAAGTGTACATGTTGTAGCACAATAGTGCATGTAGTTTTATCTCTAGTGGATAGAGTATATATTATCAAATTGTGGGATGTTGGAAGTAATGCTTCCATGTCATGTATAGTCGTCCTTATGAGTTACGAGGAGTCAATCTAGAAGCTATTGATTTCTATGTTATGAGTTGGAGTCATAATCTAGATGTGTTGAATTTAGCATGTTATGTTCTATATATTTGTAAATGATGTGATCAATAAATCATCAAAGTGTTATTTGTATGATATTGCTCTCTCCAATATTTCTAACATGGTATCAGAGCTGGTTCAACCAGGGCTCTCTCACGAGAGGGGCTGAGATCATGCAATTTTAGCCATGATACTGTTTTGTACATTGAGTAGTTTAATATAGTGTTTGATCTATTGTTTGTGTGAGTATTTTGTGTGAATATTTGATTTGTGTGTGAATTGTGGATAATTTCATGCAAAGGAGATTTGCAAAGATCCGGTGTTGTTGTTTTTGTGTGAAGTTCCATTATGGACAAATATTTGTAAAAGAAGAGGAGCTTTTCTTTTGAAAAAGCTGGATCAACATAGATTTGGTTTGATCTAGTGTAGATCTACAATTGAGAGCAATGTATACATTTTTTAAATGGTGGTTCTCGAGATTATCAGATGGTGCAAGATGTACATCTGCGACATCCAGGTGGAATGCTGGCATTTCTCATTCTAGATCTGAACTAATAAAATATTGTGGTATTATTTATCCAAAGATCGAGATCCAAACACTACAGATATGATGGCAAATACCAATATGAAAATTTATTATTATTATATTTCATCTTATCTGTACAAATCAATAGAGAAATCATTGATTTTGTCTCTTTAGGTTTTTGTGTTTTTTTTATTGGTGTTCTAATTTCACGAGGTGTAGAATTATTGTGTGGTGTGAGTTATAATCTTATTATGCTATTATCCGAGTGAAATGTGAAAAATAAAATGAAGAACCAATTATAGAACATATTGACATATTTTCAAATTGGTGGTCGTTAATGCATACAATGACACAAGAACATATCACTAATTTGATTACGTCTAATCTGTTATAAGCTGGTGGTGTCACATGGAGCCAGGAACATCAGCTTACAAGTTAATTTGATTAAATTTTTAAGAGGTCACCTTGTATAATTGACTTTTTAATACATTCACTACCCAGTATGCCTTCCTAGATATCTGGGAAATATAGCGGAAGACCATGTGTTCAACATGTGGAGGTATTTCCATAGGATGGTTCAGTATCAAGACTAACCCGCCATTCTGTGGGAGGCCGAGAAGCATCAATTCTGCAAAATACATCAAAGATGGTCTCAAGCGGTTATTTTTTAAATGGAGGTTGAGTGACACCTCAAAGATGTGGTGGCGAAAAAAATGGTGTTTGTGAGATTCCGAAGTAGATGTGAGTGTTGATGAAGACCAGTCATACAAATTTTATT
The DNA here is from genome assembly GCA_034641835.2 of Pinus albicaulis. Lineage (NCBI taxonomy): Eukaryota > Viridiplantae > Streptophyta > Pinopsida > Pinales > Pinaceae > Pinus > Pinus albicaulis. The sequence continues at coordinate 469,153,446 of CM076573.1, forward strand.
CTTGTTGTTGTAATGTGTGTTTTCAATATTTTCCATGTAAGCATTAAGGGAGGGTGTTGGAAGTAATGCTTCCATGTCATCTATAGTTTTCATTATGAGTTACGAGGAGTTAATCTAGAAGCTATTGATTCCTATGTTATGAGTTGGAGCCATAATTTAGATGTGTTGAAGTTAGCATGTTATGTTCTATCTATTTGTAAATGATGTGATCAATAAAGTATCAAAGTGTGCTTTGTGTGTTATTTCTCTCTCTCTCTATTCTTTATAGCATGGGATGGACCACTTGGATACGTACTAGAATTGCAGATGTACTCTTATGCTAGCTTGACGTTGGTAGAGATGTTGAATATTTGATTAAGGGGGTTTAAAGATGAGACACCATGAAATTAATTGTTGATTTGAAGTAAGTCAAGTTATAGTTGAGCAATGCTAGAGGATAGCCATATTTGTTAGTGAAAATAAAATAAACAGTGGACATGTTGAATGCATTCTCATGGAAATCTAGCAAACATTAAATATTAAAAAGAAATGATGGATTTGAACGTTTTAATTGCATATAAATGGGCTTACTATTATGAGACTTGGTTAGCCATGTACACCCCTAATATTACCTGAATCTAGTTTAAAGAGGGAAATGTTAAGTTAAACAAAATTTGACCTTTTATTCACTTTAATATTGTAATTAATAGGTTTCCCTATCACATGCTTTTTGGCAACAATTTTTGATGTAATATAAGCTATTTAATAAGGTTTTTCTTTTTTTATGGAAATACAAAAAAAAATTATAATTACAATTTATATATATATATATTTTTGAGAAATATAGTAGTTTAATTGTGTTATTTAACCCAAAAAATGACCAATTTTGCAAATGGAGAAATTTTTGAATAAAAATAAATGGTAAAGATATTTGCATATTCATACACTTTTATCTTAATCTTAATACTGATTATTTTATAAAAACATTATTTTCGGCTATTTGTAAGAAAATATGAGAAAACAAAATTTATTATTTTAATATTTAAGGTGTTGTGAGTTTATGATGTTTTTTCTTTTTTTTTTTCTAGTACATTTTTCAAATATTTTTTTTGGTTAATATTTCTTAAATGTAGCTAGAAAATTCTTAAAAAAATTAATTTTAAGTTGATTTAGAATTTTTTTTTACCATTTTCCAAAGAAATAAATCCATTTCAAAAGATAAAATTGTAATACATTACCAATTCATCAAAAATAATATCAAAAATTTTAACAAAAACTAGTTAAAAATTAACCTCATTAAATTACAAGGTTCCAATAAATAAAATTAGAAATTCCCAATTTTTTTTTTTCCAAAACTTCATTCTATTAGGTAAAAATTATCAATCAAGTTACTTTTAATAAAAATAAATTCTAAAATATTTTAATGACGTAATCATTGACTTTCACCACAAATCATTTAATAATTGAGTGGGTCTAATGGTTAAGAGCATGTGTTTCTTCCTAAGAGGTCACAGGTTCAAAACCAAAGGGGTAGAGTATATATCCCTTAGTAGACTTAATATTTGGTGGTAGGTCCATTATCCCACACATAGTGGGGGGCTTCCCTTGTCCCACAAACAAGGGTGTATCCTACACCAATTTGATGTGGGTAGGGAACTAAGGTAGGGATTCTACCTCTCCCCCTTCTCTTCATCCTAGTTATGGATGGTACTACTCAAAATATAGATGCAAAAAATGCTTTAGGGACATTCTGTTGTTTGAAAATGACACATGAGGTTAATATCTCACATTTATTCATTGTCGATGACATTCTTACTTTTGGGATGATTTCCATGGTATAGTGGGAGGCATTGCACTACATTCTCCACCATTATGGAGAGGCATCGGGACTAATTGCATATGCTCATAAATATCTCCTTATTTTCTCTAGCGGGGACCTTTCAGATATTGATTATATTGCAAGAATTTCTGGTGTGGGCATCAAACCTCTACAGGAGGGCCTTACTTATTTGGGCTTTAGGTTAAAGCCCAACAACCACATATTGAAGGATTGTACCTCATTACTTACTAAATTCCAAAATAAGCTCAATTGTTGGACACATCGTTGGTTTTCTCTCAGTGGGAGATTCACCTTGGTTCAAGCCATCCTACAAAGACAGTCTACGTATTGTACACTTTTTTTTGCACTCCCTACTCACATTATTTCTAATATTCAATCTATTTTATCCTTACTCTTATGATCTGAGACTAATATGGATTAGAAAATACACTTGGTCAAATGAGATACAATTTCTAGACCAAAGGAGCTTGGTGGTTGGGGTATTTTGAACAACCAAATATTTGGTTGGTCACTGCCCTTGAAATCACTTTGGCGGGCTCTGTTTGGTATTGGAATTTGAGGGGAGATTATTAAAATGAAATATCAAAAGAGAAGGCCTCTCTGATCTGAAAGGATTGTATTAGTTTGTAGTGCTAAGTGTCTTTTCAGTGATAAAACATGTGCATACTTGTCTCCATAGTTTGCTTAAGTATTGAAGATTTTAACCATGAATTGTAAGTGATTTTAGTGAACTAGAAGCATGAAATAAGAGCAAATAACACTGAACAATAGTGTATAATACAGAAATAAAACCACACATAATATTTACATAGTAGGCATGATGAAGCAGTTCAGCCCTCCTAGGCTACATCTGCTGGTCTAGCTCCCAATGGCATGTCCATCTTTCATTATGCTAAAAAATTTGCAAATACATGTGTATACAGGCCTCTAATGGTTTTTTTCTCTGCGCTAATGGCTCCAGAATGCTCCAATTAGTGTAGAATTACTTTCCATTCACTCCATTTGGGCGAAAATTGACTCTCCAATTCATTTGCCCAATCACTCCTAGAAAACTTCCACTAATTGTGGAAAACTACACCTAACTGCAGTTACATTTGGAAATTTTCTGAAATTTTTGGAGGCGCGCTAAGTCTCTGCTAGTTCCAAAACGTAACATTAATTTTAACGGTTAAGGGGAGTGGGTGGCCAAATTCCAACCCCCAAAACCCCACGGTTGCATTAACGTCGAGCAGAACCATAAGCTTAAGCTGAGGTTACAGTTGAGTTGAAACCAGAGTTTACGTTAGGGTTACCTAACTGTCAACGTAACCGTAGCTGGCATCCCTGCCATGTGACAACTTCCAACATGAAATGGTTTTCAGAATGTGTTTTTGTTCTTAATTTTGATGTCGTGGTTGTGGCAATGCCATGTGAACACATCGTGGGGCCACCTGTGGGTTGGGACCGCCGTCAGTCCCCAACCGCCACATACAAACTTATCAAACTTTAAACATTAACTTCGACCCTTAGTAGTAAAGACTCATGTGTAGCGCAAACGATTGTGGTAGGTGGCTCTTCCATGGGAGGTTGCAGGGTCAAACTCGACGACTTCCATAAAATTTTAACATACTGTCCAGGGGACATGTGGTGGCCTTAGGGCTAGCCATGTGTCACCCTCCAATTGGCCACAAAACACAACTCATACAACCTTAACCCAATCACGTAATGCCACTTGTCAACCTATGACTGGCTCGAAGAAAAATGAATATTCTTAGGAATATTCCTTTTTTGCTGATTGTGCACCCTACATGCTGATTGGGCATCCCAGTCAAACCTGTCGCAAAATTTAGCTATTTGGGAAATCTATCATAATGTGATATCTCCCTCAGATGATGTCAGTTTTTCGAACCGTTCACGATGCTAGAATCAAGAAGACGAGATCTACTCGGTCGCTCAGATTCGACACACTTTTGATCACTTTGAATTTTGAGCAAAATTAATGAACTCCTGATCACACCTCCCCATTGGGAAGCTTTTGGACCCCAAAATACTTTGATTACCTATTCACTAGATGAGACTAAAAATCCCTCACCTTTCCAACATCCATCCACTTTTCTTTGCTTGGCTTACTGCCTTTGAGCCCAAATCGAAGGTAGTCAACACTATCCCTCTTGGATGCTCTTTTCCTCCTATCAAGAATTGCATATTCCTTGAGCTCATATAGAAATTTTGGTGAGAAATCTTCAATAGAAGGTAGTTGAACATCACTTCCTTGATCATCGATCAAAGGTGGCTCATACAAACCTAATTTTTCAACATTAACAACTGAATACATTTGCATATATGAAGACAAGTCAAGTTGAAATGCATTGTTACCAACTTGCTTTATGATCTTGAATGGACCATAGCGAATGGGTTTAAGCTTTTTACCTTCCCCTTGCATCCTTTCTTTGCTTATGTGAAACCATACCTCATCTCCTTCTTGAAACTTGTGATCAACTCTATGTTTGTCATGCCTCTCCTTGTATTTTCTCAAGTTGTTCTTGAACTTGTTGATGTATAATCTGAATTTTCTCAATGAAATTTCGAGCCTTGTCAATATCAGTATGCCCATCAATTGCAACATCCTTCTCAAAGATGAAGTCTAATGGCGATTTTGGAAAATACCCAAAGCATACTTCAAAAGGTGATGTATTTGTAGAAGATGCTTTGCTCGGTTGTATCCATGGTGAATATAATGTAGTTTCTCATCCCACAACTTGGGATGTTTGCTGAAATATCCTCTCAATAGATGCACAACGTTTCTGTTCACCACCTCGGTTTGGCCATTAGTTTGCGGATGAAAAGTAATACTCTTTTTCAACTTTGTGTCCATCATACTCTAAATTTTGGACCAACGTGGAATCCCTATCACTAACAATAGAAGTAGGGAATCCATAATGAACGCATACATGTTGAAAATAAAGTTTAGTAGTAATGATTTTCTTACATGGCATGAGTATACTCATTTTACTGAATCTATACACAACTACATAAAGATAATCATGTTTCTTTCTTGACATAGGTAGACCTCTGACAAAGTTAATGGAGACACTATCCCATGGCCTTGATGGTATCGGTAGTGGCATGTACAACCCAATCTTCCTATTTCTAGGCTTGCTTGTTGCACACATAGAACAACCTCTTATAAAACACGACACACTATCTATCATTCGAGGCCAATAACAATACCTCTATATATGCGCCACTGTTTTTCTTACCCCGAAGTGTCCAGCAATAAGAGATGAATGAGATTCTCTCATGACACTTAGCCTCTCTCCTTGTGGTATACACATTTTGCCCAAATGAAACAAAATTTTTTTATGCATGTGATAATCATTTTCCTTAACTTGATTCCCTTCACTCAGACTAGCATACACATCTTGAAAATCAACATCATGTGCATATTGTTCTATTTAACTCTCATGTGCAATAGGATCATTTTTTAGTAAAGTAGAAGCACTAATAATCGGTCTTGAAAGAATATCAACAAATTTATTGAAAATACCTTTCTTGTACCTTATAACCAAGTGAAACTATTGAAGAAATCCAATCCACCTGAAATGTCCTGATTACTGCAATTTTGTTTGCGACTACAAGTACTATAATGGTAGGTGATCGGTATGTATAATCATCTCTTTACCCATCAAGTAGGGTTTCCACTTCTTAATGCTTTGTACCAAAGCATGCAACTCTTTATCATATGTAGGATAATTAGTTATAGCACCATTGAATGTTTCAGAATGAAAAGAAATAGGCTTACCATGCTGCAAAAGAACTATACCCATGGCATGATCACTAGCATCAGTTTGTATCTCGAATGGTTGTCTCAAATTCAGTAATGCAAGGACTGGAGCTCAAATGATCTTGTCTTTTAAAGATTCGAAAGTTTCTTGTTGTTTTCCTCCCCATTGGAAGCCTTTCTTCGCACTTGTCACTGCATGCATAGGAGTTGCGATGGCATAAAAGTTAGCAATAAAATTTCTCCAATACTGAGTTTCACCTAAAAAACTTCTTAGCTCAATTACTGTTTTGGGTGTGGACCAATTCACAATGGCTTCCACTTTAGAAGGGTCAATTCTCAACTCGCCTCTTCCTAAAATGTGTCCCAAATAAACAAAATAAGTCTTTCCAAACTCACACTTTGACATCTTAAGAAACAATTTCTCTTTCTCAAAACATCAAGCACCCTATTCACATGCAATACATGTTTTTCTCTTGTTTTGTTGAAAATCAATATGTCATATAAATACACAATCACAAAGTCATCAAGAAATGGACGCAAAACACTATCCATAACACTCATAAAATTTTCCGATGCACTACAAAAAACCAAATGGCATAACCAACCACTCAAAGAGTCCTTGTTTGGTTTTAAATGCAGCTTTCCATACATCACTTTCTGCAATTCTTACTTGATGATATCCACTTTGTAAATCTAACTTAGTGAAAAAAAATTCGTCTTTCAGTTGATCAAGCAAATCATCTATCCTTGGGAGTGTGTATCAATTCTTTACCATTATCTTGTTCAAAGCTCTGAAGTCTACACACATGCGCCAAATCCCATATTTCTTCGGAATCAAGACTATGGGTGAACTGCATGGCAAAGTGCTTGGCCTTATGAGTCCTTTGTCTAGTATCTCCTTGATTTGTCTCTTTATTTCAGCTTTCTCCATTATTAACATGTGATACATGCCGATGTTTAGAAGATGACAATATTTTTGCAAATGAATCTCATGTTGAATCTCCCTTTTTGGAGGAAATACTGTTGGCTCCTAAAACATCTCATGATGTGCATCAACTACATCATATAAATCTGATTTCAACTCAGGATCACAATCCTCAAATGATTCATGATTAACATCATCTTTAGGATTAATCATTATAAGAACAAAATTCTTACTTGAATTTACCAACCTCTTTACCTGTCCAGCATTTACCATATTAATGTTTATCTTCTTGCGATGTGCTCTAACAATTTACTCCTTGCCATCTTTGAATAAATGGTATTTTTACTCATGGCAATGGAAGATCACTTTACTTTCATACAATTAAGGACTTTCCAAAAAAATACTTGTTATGTCAAACAGAACCACATCTAATTCAACTGTGTCAACAAAATGTGCAGTTATTGCAAATCGCAATATACACTTCTTTGAAACCTGTAAATTTGCATCCTTACAAATCCAACCAAGTGGATATGGAGTTAAGGCTCGATCTGGTGGAACCTTTGCAATATCAGCCTCGCAAACCCCGACGGACGCCCATGGGGAAGGAAAAGAAAGATGAGGGAGCAGGAGATCCTATCAAAATATTTCTCGAGGAGTCCCTCGAAAAACAAAGGAACACGATGTTGGATAACTTTGCCCAGATCCTTCAATGACTACCCACCGGCAGCGCATCTACATCCAGTAGACACTATGGAGGCGTGACTTCCTTTAAGGTACAAGTAAACTTTGACATTCCCATATTTGAGGGTCAAATAGATGCAGATGTTGTAGATAGATGGTTGAATCTATTAGAAGGATATTTCTCAGTTCATGAATTTTCTGACCGAGAGAAGATTATTTTTGCACTCCTCAAAGCTACCCCCCATGTCAAGGACTGGTGGGAAACCTACTGTGAGAAAAAGGATGAGATAGAACTCTCACTGTTCTCAGTCGTACCCACTTGGAATTCTTTCCAAGATGCCATCAAGGAACAATACTATCCCATGGGGAGCTATGAGGAAAATTACATACAATGGACGATGCTGCGGCAAAAAAGGGATCAAGATGTGCATGAACTAACGAATCTGTTCCATACCCTGCACACAAAGTTGGGTATCAAAGGTTTAGAGAAACATTTTGTGCTAAATTATTGCGGTTGTCTGAACAGATACATTCAGGAGGAAATGAAGTTCCTCAACATCTCCTCGCTTGGTACGACATACCGGTATGCTGCCAGGATTGAGCAGAAATTCAAACAAAAAAAGTGAGACTTTGGATCTGCAAATCAAAAGCAAGGGAAAGGTGCCCCCAAACTGCAAAACAAAGGACAAAGCCAAGGCATGGCAGCCCAATACAACCTGCCAAAGACACAAGCAAAGGAAAAAAACTGTGAAGCCAAAGAAGGACACATGAAAGTGGTGTGAGTTCCATAAGAGCTCCACTCACAACACAAGTGAGTTTCAAGCCAAGCAGTCGCTGGTGGCCAAGATGAGGGCTTCTAAATCAGATGCATGGTCTGACTCTAAATCAAAACCTGACAAGGTGAACGACAAAGGGAAACATATTATTGATGCTTAGCCCAATGCCATTGTTGCCACTACAAAGATCCAGAAGGAGGAACTAGAAGATCCAGAGGAGGCAAAGCGTCTCTTCCACTCCCATATGTGGGTAAAGGGTTCCCCACTATGGTTCATTGTCGACAATGGGAGCCAAAAGAACCTCATTTAAGCATATATCGTGAAGCGGTTGGGCTTGTTGACCACATCGCACACACAACCATACACCATCGGGTGGCTTCGCCAAGGATGGGATATCCGCGTCAGCCAACAGTGCCACCTTTCCTATGGCATCAAGCCCTTCACGGATGAGGTATTCTATGACATTTCTCCTATTGATGTTTCAGATGTATTATTAGGCCAACCATACTTGTGGAAGCGACATGCTGTGTATGAGTCCCAACCTCGCGCTGTTATTGTTACTTTGGGAAATAAATTGTACAAGATACTAGAGGTACCACAGCCTCCCACTATCTCTTTGGTTACTGCAAAACAATGTAGTAAGCTCATTTTCCAAACCAAGAAATTTTTTTTCCTGATGATTCGCCCCCAGGGAAAGAAGAATATTGTGGCCACAACCTCCAGACATGGCTCCTCTGCACGAAAACAATAAATGGACAAGGTTGTGGAGGAGTAAGGCGACATCTTCACCTCACCCACAGGGGTGCCTCTACACTATCAGGTCAAGCACCCCATTGACCTGACCCCAGGTGTGTCGCTACCCAATGGACCGATCTATAGGCGCTCTATTCTGGAGAATGATGAAATCAAGAGGCAGGTTCAGGAGCTGCTGCATAAAGGTAACATCCGGCCAAGTTCATCGCCCTATGGGAGCCTGATCGTGTTGGTATAGAGGAAGGATGAGACTTGGAGACTCTGTATTGATTATCAGGAACTGAACAAGATCCCTGTCAGGAATAGGTACCCGATCCCATGGATTGATGACCTTCTGGACCAAATCAAAGGGGAAAAGTATTTCAGCAAGACCGACTTGAATTCTGGGTATCACCAGGTACCAATCGAACCCTCTGATGTGTGGAAAACTACCTTCAAAGCCAAGGAAGGCCTTTTCAAATGGCTCATCATGCCTTTCAGATTGACAAATTCTCCCGCAACCTTCATGAGGTTGATGGATGACATCTTGCATCCATTCACCAACTCATTTGTAGTGGTATACTTGGATGACATTCTGATCTTCAGCCAGACTTGGGAAGAGCACCTCCAGCACATCCGAGAAGTCCTCCAAACACTGCGGTAACACAAGTTGTGTGCCAATTTGGAGAAGTGCGCTTTTGGCATGACCAAGGTTCAATATCTAGGATACATATTGATGAAAGGGGGGTGCATGTGGATCCAGCCAAGATCCAAGTCATTCAGGATTGGCCAGCCCCAACCACTCTAACAGAGCTTCGCAGATTTCTGGGTCTTGCTAATTTCTACCGCAGGTTCATGTTGGGATTCTCTCGTATCACTTGCCCCTTGAGTCAAGTCACCAAGGGAGGAGCAAAAGAAAAATTATGTTAGTGGGAATCTCAACAGAAGGCGTTCATAGAATTGAAACATTGCCTCTGTTTTGCCCCAGTGCTCACATTACTAGACTTGCAACAACCATTTTAGATTGAGACAGATGCCTCTGACTATGCTATTGGGGCAGTTCTTACTCAAAAAGGGCATCCAGTGGCATATCACAGTGACACATTGTCCGACACAGTTCGAAAGTATCCCACTTATGACAAATAAATGTATTCCATTGTGCAGGCTTATCGACAATGGAAGCATTAGATTTTGGGGAAGGATACAATCATCCACACAGACCACCGACCCCTGTAGTTCATACAGACACAAGGGAAGTTGCAGACTGATTGCCATCAAAAGTGATCCACATATCTGTAACAATTTCATTTGAACATCAAGTACAAGAAGGGTAGCACCAATAATGTTGCAGACTGCCTCAGCCGACCACCGATCGTGGCCATAACCACCATTCTCAACTCTTGTGGGCATGAGACTTTTGATTGGCCGCTTCTCTACAAGAGTGATCCAGAATTCAGCTACACATACAAGGCACTCTTGGGGGGTATGCAAGTTCCAAATTTTAACCTCCAAGATGCACTATTATGTCACCTAGGACACCTTTGTGTTCCTTCAAGCGAGCATGCCAAGATGATATGGGAAGCACACTACAGTCGAGTCGCTGGGCATTTTGGGGTCGAGAAAACAGTGGCAGTACTGTAGAAATATTTCTATTAGCCAAACCATCGACAAGATGTTGAGAAGTACATCAAATCCTGCACGACTTGTGCCATTTCCAAACCGACCATCAAGAAGCAAGGGCTCTATACTCCACTACCTACCCCTAGTCGATCTTGGGAATCCATCTCCATGGATTACATGTCAGGTCTTCTTTCTACTAAGCATGGAAACGACTGTGTTTTCATGTTGGTTGACATATTCTCAAAGATGGTCATTATGGCGGCCTGCAAGAAGAATACCACAGCAGAAGCCACTGCTAAACTCTTCTTTGAACGAGTGTGGGTGCACTTTGGGATCCCACAGTCTATCATATCAGATCGTGACAGTAGGTTCCTCAACATATTTTGGTCCAACCTCTGGTCAATTTTGGACACCAAACTCACCAAGTCCACAGCTTTCCATCCCCAAACTAATGGCCAGACAGAGGTCATCAACAAGATGATTACATACACATTCTGCACATGTACAATTCAAATCATCCGCGCACATGGGATGAGAGCCTTCCCTATGTACAACACAGTTATAACCGGTCTCTCCACAGCTCAACCAGCCATAGCCCCTTTCAGGTGGGCTTGGGATTCCAACCACTATGTCCCATTGACGTAGCCATGCCATTTGCGACTTCTCAAGCTGATTCAGCTCATGTCCAGTTTGAAGCTGACAAAGAAAACAACTTCATCGAGCACATTCAACACATCTGCCAACAAGTTCATGACATATTAGATAGAGCCAATGCTAAGTACAAGCAATGACATGATCAACATCAGGTGCCACACAACTTCTAGGTGGGCGAAAAAGTGGCTACATTTGCAGAAGGAGCGCCTCACCGGACCCCACCGCAAGATTCAACTACTCCGATATGGGCCATACACCATCACCAAGGCTGTAGGGAACAATTCCTTTGAGCTCAGTATTCCACCATTCCTTGGTCTACACCTAGTATTCAATGTAGACCGCCTTCGTCCCTACTTCCCACCTCTATTAGACAACTCTGACATTGTAGAAGAACTCACACCAAAAGAGTTAAACCCAGACTGCATGGAACAGGCCACCATAGACTGTATCATGGACATGTAGATCAAGAACACTCGCCAACAGAAGATCCAATTGTATTGGGTTGTCAAATCTGGCCAAATCCTGCACCAAGGCAAGTGGTTCACCAGGGACCAAGTTCAACAGAAGTTTCCTCATGTGATGGAGGAACTCAACGCAATGGGGACCATTGCTTCCTAAGGGGGGAGGAATGATCCAGGTGGATATTGGTGGCCACTTGCCTATTCCACTTGGGGCCTCACCATTGTCTCTTTCAGTTTTTTTCACAACTTACTATTTTTAGCAGTTTTTCGGGTCCTGAACTTCCGAAGCTGTTTTGAAGCCCCAAACGGAGATAGTATGCCAAAGTTATGTCCACGGGAAGTTGAAACACCAATTTACCCAAACAGGGCCCATAGTTTTGGCGCTTCATCTCCTAGGGTTAGGTTTTTGGACGTTTAGAGTTCTCCATTGTTTCTCCATAATAAATAGGCCCTCGAGCCTCATTGTAACACAGTTCAGAGGTCTGTAGTCACCACATCTCTTCTCAGAGATTTGCTACCAACACCCTCGCTATTTTATTTCCATCATGTTTGTAAGCATATTTTTGTGATTTGATATTAATGAAATGAAGCCTTATTTCCACTCTATTTCTATTTTTATGGTTGTTTCTGTATTCTTTTGCGTTCCTGCATAAATTCGGACCATTCTATTTGTCGGTGGAACGTGCCCTTGAAGATTATTTTATTCACTTGGATGGTTTGGAAAAATAGAATTTTAACTTAAGACAATCTCTACAAGTGCGGCTTCCAGGGCCCTGGATGGTTCCCCTGTGCGACGGGGATAGTGAATTTGTTTCACACTTGTTTATTTTTTGTCATATCACTCTTCATATTTGGTCATAGGTTGTATCTTACTGCAATGTCCATTTTAAGAAATTTATTACTCTTGAATAATGTTTACGATGGGGAATGTCCAGATGTGGTATGCATAGACTCATCCCATTGTATGTCATCTGGGAAACCTAGAAGGCGCATAATCATTACATTTTTTAAGGGATTCCGATTAATTTTGTCTGGATATGTTCCAATATCCTTACATGGCTGGAGACTCTGGAACCTCCCTTGTTGACCATGAAGGATCTTTCTACTCAGTACATTCCCCATTAGATTTCCATGTCAATAGGTTTCTTTGATGGTGCGGCCTAGCAAGGACGTTGTGGATGTGGGTTGTGGCTATGAATTAGTGAAAACACACATTATAAGTTACAATGGCATGGTGGGATGAGTACCAAATCCAGGGAGGAAACAATGGCTTTGTGTGGAATTCTCTAGTTTTCCAAGCAGAAATCTTTGCAACATATCCATGTGTATGGAGACTCAAAATCTCTTATAGATGGCATTAAGGTTCGAAGACATTTGATCCACCAAATTATCGAGGATAGTTGGACTGCACCAATGCTCTTATTAACACATTCCAGAGTTTCGACATTCAACATGTTTACAACAAATCGATCAGGACTGCAGATACTCTATCCAAAGTTGGTCTATCTGATGCCGAAGGCTCCATTTTTTTTTTTTTACATTGATGGTGAAATTCAAGAAGAAGGATGCATTGCTCTTCAATAGTGGCACCTGTGTTTGGGAGACATTTTGACTTCTTTTATTTTGTGTTGGGTGAATTGTTTCCTATTCTAATTTATTTGAGATTGAACTTTTTTACTCATTTCTATGTAGAAAAGGTTTCTATTTATATTGTATCTACTATGAGCATATTAGTCTAATAAGTGAACATTCAACAAAGGGATGGTCAGATGTAATAATAGAAATATGATTATCTTTTTTGATTGAATCAAAATGTACTTATATATCTTATTCTCTAATATAGTCAATTTTCTTCTTAAAAAAAATGTCACATTCCAAAATATTCTCATCAAATCAAATTAAAATGTTCTCCAAATCTACAATCAAATTAAATTGAAACATTTTTTTAATTGAGAACATTTTTTTTTATTAAATTAACTCAGTGTAACATTCCAAATATTCTCCAAATATACAATCAAATTAAATTCAAACCACTACTTAACTGTACGGGGATATTAAAACAGAACCGACGTTTTATTATAGTGCAGTGTATCGAGCTATTAATGCTTATAGCACTGATATATTCGACGAAAAATCTCGAATCCTTCTATTTTACTTAATTATGTTGAGCTGGTAACACGTCCAGTGATTTGCAACACGACGAAGTACTGTATCTCTTCACATTCGACAAAATCCAGACAAAAGTTATCACTGCACCTGCAAAGCCATTTCATCAACCATCAAAATCACGGTAAATGATAGCATGCGATCATCGTATGAGACAACAGAATTCACAAAAGAACAAATAAATGTCACTTCTGACCGTACAAAGTTCCAGCCAGCCAACTCTCTGTTTGTGCTTTTGGATGCAACTTTCCTGAATGTAGACAATTGCCGATCACCCACTGTGACCGTCCATCTTAAATTTATGTAAATTTATAGGAGTATCACGTGAGAGAGCGATGTTATTATAGAAATACCGCCATATTATAAAGTTACTTCTCCATTTCCATAAAATAGTTCTGGCACTGCACCCATTATTTTGTTTTGTCCAGCCAGAATCTCATTCAACAAAATATTGGATTTTGTGTGGAGCAGGCATGCCATTCAGCAAAATAATATTGGACATTATTGAATGTATAATGGGAGTACCACTTTCAAAACGAAGCACGCGGTATCTTGTAAAGCTCCATTATACCTTCATATTTTCTTTTTTGCTTTATTATTATAATTAATTGGTTATTATCGAAAATTCCAAATTGTTGTGGAATCCAAAGATATGTTGAACCGCATTATTAACATGTTTTTAAGAATAAAGTTTATAAAAAAACTAATACTTTTTAAATATGATTTTCTTTGGGATTTTAGTTAAACGTTAATTATTAAAAACAAAATTAAATTTATATCAAAATATATTAATATATTCGAGTCGGTGAAGGTTTTTTTGGTACAACTTTATATGACTTTAATAATAATGATGGTATATTTTGAGTATCAATTTTCTCATAAATAAAAATAATTATTTTAAATATTTAGCGGTGCAAATTACTTTAAAATATGTATAGTATTATTTTGTTTTTATGTTTTTTTGAGTTGTTTTTAATGAGATTTTTAAAGTTTTTTTAGTGATTTTTTTCGTTTAATTTCTCTAAAATTTGGCAGGAATTTATTGGAATCATAAGCTTGATGGGTAACTCATGTACAATGGAAGTGCCTTACAGGTTTTTCACGGCGTTGAATCCATATACACACTCAAAAAAATCAGTTTAAATAACACAAATCAAGATTTCACCTCAAATTTTTTTGGTGCATTCAGACATTGAAAACTCCAAAAATTCACATTAAAGACAACTTCTTTTATTTTTTAATCATTTAAGACCATTGTATTAAGAGAAAAACTAAGGAGTTACCTAGTTATACTAATGCATAGTCTAACTTATAGATAAAATGGTCTTTTTCACAACATTTTTTCTAGTACAAATATTTTTAAAAACTTGAGTTTGAATTGTTTAATTTGCATAATTCGAGTGCCCTGGGAGTTTTTCAGGGTGCTGAATCCATATATACATTCAAAAATATATTTTAAATAACAAAAAAACTTGAAATTGTATTGTCGGATTTTGGTGAATTCTTGTGAAAAAGTCTATTTTATAAGTTAGACTCCATCGTTGTACTAATCAAGTCCCAAAGGAGGACTTTGCTGATTCTTGAAAAAAATGGGTATTCATGTTTTCCTAATATACCCAACTTACATGATACAAACTTCGTTCTCTAGCTGAGCATCCAAAACCATAGGCTGAACTTGTTCGTGAACTATTCCAAAACATAACATAGAACTAGATACAAAATTTGTCCCCAGACTAAGCATCCAATACTACAAGCTAGATTTGTTGATGGACTATTACAAAATATAACATAGAACTAGTTGTAGCTGTAAAAAATTAACACCATTAGGAATCAAATGAAGAGATGGGAGCAAGATCACTCGCACTAGATCTAGGAGGAGCAATAGTTTTTGACTTGAAAAGGAAGTGTCCCTCAACATGAGTCATTCTTAAGTCATGTTTTTCCATAGTGAATCATTGGTTCCACAACATCCTCTTGATGTCTTCCAATGAGGAAAAAAAATTGTATCATTTTACTAGCTTGTAATTCAAAACCAGCCCAACAAAGTGTCTATTTACCAGCGAAGGGGAATAACGTTGAGATACTATTTTTCCGTTCGTTGGTATACCGGGTTTTGGAACCCAACAAGAATCATCCTCCATTATCTCAATGTGAGAGAAAGAAAATCCCTTCGCTCCTACCTGAGTTTCCAGTTTCCTAAGTTCTCTCCTAGTCCTCGGAGGGATGGCATTGAAGTATGTAGCGGTTGAATATTGAGTGAAGAGAAGAGCCCTCTATTGACATGGTATATTGTTTCCACGTCCACCCCTTTTTGCACTACATATATTGTTTTAGGGGGCATGTAAGAAAAGAGGGGGTAACACTTATAATAGAAACTAAAGTGACAATAACCAGGGAAATGGCAAAAGACAAAACCATCCCGACCCCAAACTGAAGGTGGAATCAACATAATACCCACACCATCACAGGGCATATACCCCCTGAGACTTCTTCTACACTTTAAGTAACCTATAACTATCAGGGTTAAATAACAAACAATAAAATGTAATATTCCAAAATCGGGACAGGTCATGAATCATGCATTAAAAACGCATTTCTTGCAACATTTGCAATAAAAAACTGAAATGGACCCTTGGATCCCATAAATTAATCAATATAAAATATAAATCCAAGATTATAGCTGAAACAAAGCAAACTAGGTGGGTTAAACAGATCTCCCACACCTAGGATTGCCAAAAAGTGCTGAAACCCCAAGACTGCAAATTACCAGAGTTGCTGCATAAGGGACTGCGCAGTCTAAGAAAGGGTTTACACATAAAAATAATAGAGACAAATAGATCTGCAATTATATTAGACAATATGTTCAGAAAATGAGATCTACTCTCCTTTATACAGAATACAAGATAACCCGGCAAGGGTTTCTTATCAAACACTCTGCATACAAAATGTGATATTCAGAAAATTACTGAATCATCACTGCAACATTGAAGCACATCAGTGTATAAGGCTGAAATATGTCTGATCTGATGTAGATCCCTCAAGGGCTCCCTCCCATGAAAGGATGAACCTCTCAATCACAAGGAATCTTGGCGACGAAGCCACCAAACCATGCACTGAGCACTGCCTCCAAAATAATGCATTCCCTAGTTGGAACAGCGCTGGGAATGTATGGGAAATGTGTGGTCTGATACCATAGATCTGAAATCAGCCCTGGAGCTCTCCAAATAGTTCCCTCAAGTGAAGGAAACCTTTCTCCATTGAGAAACTAGCTCAGAAGCCGGGATTCCAATCCCTTCCACCGTTGCACCCAGCAACACTGCACAATCTATGGCAAAACTGCACTGATGAAGTTGGCTGAAGCTTGGCTTGAAAACCTGATGTGGAATGATGAATGCAAACTCTCCCAATGAGGCTTCTCAAAGGAAAGAGGTGGGATTCCTACTCGAGAACACCCTGTGCTAAACAACACTGCTACTCTGTTAAACAACAAGAGGAAGAAAAAGTATGAGCAGACATGAAAAATAATCTAAGAGATGATGAATAATGCTGCCATCCTCTTCCTTATATAAAATATGAGTTTTCTTGCCCTTGGCCCCACTCAATTAGGTCATCTCTATCCAAAGGTACATCTCCCTCCAAAACTGCGTTATTCCTCCTTAGATTCCTCCTCCTCCACCACTGCATTGTTGACTTAGTCAAAGCAGCTTGATTTTATCCCTGTTCACACATGGAGGTGTTTTATTGAGCTGGAAAGAGTGTCTCCTTTTACACTTGGAGTGTTTTTATCCTCCTTAGGAAACTTATGGGCTTTTCTACCAATTTATTCACCGACTATAGCTGCTGCTAACTCTAATGTTCGATTTATCTTTGAGGCTAAAATTTTGGAACATTACAGCCCTCCCCTCCAAAATATTTGCTTGTCCTCAAGAAAATGTATAAGGAGAGAAAAATTTCCTCCCCTCCTCCTCATGTGGCCTCCCATCAATAGTCTCCATCACTGCATCAAGATAATCTACAAGTAAACTGTAGTCCAATGCTTGCTCCCAAGTGTTCAAAACCAAATGGTCTACATCAATCAAAGGTGGAAAGTGTGAATGGAAACTTGCTTGCTGTCTCATGGCCTCCACAAAGTAGGGATGATTATCATCATGGTTAATGAGTGCTTCCCTCACCCATGCTATCATCCAAATGAAGTGATTCACCCTCCAACATGGTAATTCATGAAAAATATCCTCCACCTTGTGCTTCGGAAATGTAGGTGGGCTGAATAAATGAACATGATAGGCAAGAGGGCCTATCCCATGCTGTCCTCCTCTCCACTGATGATAAGGGTAGAGGGTATGTTGATCTCGGGCTGCAACATGATTTCCCTCCAATGGCAAGAAGAAGATTGAGTCTCCAAAGACCCTTCCTCCAAAGTCATGAGTCATGCCATCCAAGATGAATGGCGCATCTTCACCATTTGGCATCCAAATCAGAAAAATGCTGAAATTTATGTGCAATTTTGGATGGTACCAAAGGTTCTCCAAGTGGATATTACGCAGTCTCCCCAACTGTTGTTTGAGAATGTCATGTGGCAAGTGGTTCTGCAACAAGTTACAAGCTGTATATGTTTGTTCTTCCAACATGGGGAAGTAAGCATCAATGTCTATCAGCTGTACATAGATAAAATAAAAATACACTTGCCCAAAGTCATGCATAGGTGGGCTACTATCATCATAAATATTGGCCCTAAAGTGACCATGAAACCCAAAAATACTCTTGCTTTCTTGAGGAAAAAAGCATTGTCCAAACATGGTGAGAAAGTACAAATACTCAATGGAGTAATCAACAAGTACAGAAATGCATTTCCTACCATACATAGTGAGTTGGATGAAATTTAGGTTCATTAATAAGTCCTCCCATGAGAATCTCCTCACAAAAATCTGCAAGAAGAAGAGATACATCTTCTCCTTGGAATGTTCCATCCATAAGAACATACTCCTATGTGACAGCGCTGTAGGCCTTTGTAATAAGGCTCCATGACCCCTCTCTTTGACATCCCATATGCCAAAGTCATCCACCATCATGCTGCTATATGAGAAGATCTTCTTCCTACATGGAAGCCTCTCATGATCCTTCAATGCTGAAGGGTAGCCTCCTTGCACCATGAATGTGCCTTCCTTGTTTCCAGAAATATCATGAAAAATATGGGAAGAATGCTTCCCATACTCTCCCAAGTGCAACCACAGAAACAAAAACTCTTGCTACTCCCTCATCTCTCCCTCATACAAGCCATGAAGTAAGGTCATGATGGTCAACTTGTATGATATCCCATACAAACAAGTCTTCTGCTACAATATCATATGGGTGCCATGCCATCCAATTGGTTTTTCTCCCCATGCAAAGCTTCCCTTGAGCAAAAACATATTAGCAATACATTGAAGCAAGGTACAATAAAAACAAGTTGCCAAATGACAACCAGAGAGTGAATCATAGTTCCACTCATGGAACCAGCGCAATGCATCCTTTGCCTGCATCAAAATAAGAAATAACAAGTGCTTTACCAGCCACTTGTTTGCTGCCACAGTCATCTCATAAGATGAAAACATGAAGTTACAATATGTTTTCAATGGTGCACACCAAGAAACATGTGGCTTCCCCCACAACCCATCAAAAAGATAGCCAAGATCAATGCTACAAATAGCTGCAAGTACATCATCATACAATATGCAAGAAGAGATAATTCTTCTTGTTACATCATGCTGCTCAAACAAGGAAAAGAAGTACAATACAAAATGTGAAATTATACCTCCTCCATCATGTACTTGAAGTCTTCAGCTGAAATGGCTCAACTGGAAATTCTCCCTTACTCCCAATGAGTAGGAATGTGGCTGTGACATCCTCTCTATTACCATCTGGGCTATGCATCTTTCCATATGCTGAAATATGTCATGTTGAATGCCCTCCCAAGTGAACTCCTCCATCAACTGGAAATATGCATCAAGGTGCATAGAAGAGAAGTCCTCATGTGTTGCCTGTAGC
Organism: Pinus albicaulis; assembly: GCA_034641835.2. Classification (NCBI taxonomy): domain Eukaryota; kingdom Viridiplantae; phylum Streptophyta; class Pinopsida; order Pinales; family Pinaceae; genus Pinus; species Pinus albicaulis. The sequence goes on from CM076573.1 coordinate 469,173,067, forward strand.
AGCTTCTCCTTAAGACTAGAAGATCTAGTCAAGAAGATCCTGCCAAAGGAATATATGACCACATCATCCACCATGTATCTATCATCTCCATCCGGGTCATCAAGAATCATGCATGCACCAAGATCCTTGGAGTACTCTACCAAGAGCTGAGATCTCCAATAAGGATCAATCCTCCTAAGAGACATCACTGGTGATCTGGCATGTGAAGCTCTCCTCATGATACTGCCTACTACTTTGACATCCCCCATGCTAAATTCTTCCTCCAAACTCTTCACCTCTCCAAAATCCAAGAGTGGTCAACCCAAAGACAAGATATCTCTCATCAACTGTAGAACTGATGGCCTCCTAGGTGGAATGCCTCCATGAAGTGAGACATCAATGTCAAGATTAGACTGCATAGATGGTTAGGCAACCTTGCCCCTGCTTTTACAGCACAAATCAATCTTCGTATTCCTTGCATTGGCTCTTTGAAATAGAGAAGGGTGTGTGCCTCTCATCAAGTGATGCTGCTCTTCCTCCCTACCTCCTTCCAGCTACAATGCTGCACAATCATGCTGCTCATTAATTGTGCTTGGACCTCTATGTATGAGATCCTGGGGAACTTCTTGTAAGGATACAAGAATCCCTCCTGTTGGAGCATGTGCTCCTCCTTCCTCTACATGAGGCACTGGATGTGCTCTAGATGTGACAACACTGTTGCCCTCATCTCCCTCAATGTTTATAGGCAACATCTCAATAGTTGGATCCTCCTGTGAAAAGGAGATCCCCATGCCCTCTTGTTTAAGAATATGAACTGGAGGACTTGCTTCCGGTAATGTGTAATGCAAGATGTCAGCTCCTCCCATGGTTTTCTAAAATGGGGTTTCCTTCATCACATGCAAGGGTTTTGTTTTCTCAAGTTTTCCTTGCTCATGTGCCTTAGGAAGTTTTCCACCAAACCTTCCCATCAAAGTTTCTATGAATCTTGTATAAGAGAAAGTGTTTGCATTTCCTAAAGAACAAGATTCAAAAATCCACCATGAATGAGCCTTACCTCTGAAATGCAGCGATGCAAATATGATGGTTTCATCTTCAGAAAGATGGTGCAACTGCAAATAGGAATCTAGCTCCTTCACCCAGGCTCCAGCTAAACATGTAGGTGATCCGGCAAAAGTAGATAGAAGAAATCTACCTGCATCCTGCTGCTTTCTCTTCTCCACCTAGATCTTGCAAAAATTTTGGAAATCAATATGATTTCTAAACCTCTCAGTTTGAGATTCATACTCCTGTGACAAATCACTAAGAGTTCTCCTCTTAGGCCTTCTTCCTCCTCCTATCCATCTCAAGATAGATCTTAGCACTTGACTGCGCTATGCATCATGGTGTGTAGCTGCATGCTCACACTCACCATGTGCAGATCTAGATTTAGCTCTATATTCAACCTCTTTTGGAGATCCCATCTCCAATCTCATTTTCTTCATCTCTCCTTGAAAGCTCTGCATAGATTTTGGAAGAAGCTTTGTAAGATTGTCTTCCTTTCCTCCTTCACATACTGAAGCTTTCTGGATTCTGTCCATCTATCCTTACTATGATAGCTGGATCTCACAGGCTGAGCAAAATATCATGCGTTGATACCACTGTAATATCTCAAAATTGGGACAGGTCATGAATCATGCATTAAAAACGCATTTCCAGCAACATTTTCAATAAAAAACTAAAATGGACCTTTGGATACCATAAATTAATCAATATAAAATCGAAATCCAAGATTAGAGCTGAAACAAAGTAAACTAGGTGGGTTAAACAGATCTCCCACACCTAGGATTGCCAAAAAGTGCTAAAATCCCAAGACTGCAAAATACCGGAGTTGCTGCATAAGGAACTGCGCAGTCTAAGAAAGGGTTTACACATAAAAATAACAGAGACAAATATATCTGCAATTATATTATACAATATGCTCAGAAAATGAGGTCTACTCTCCTTTATACAAAATACAAGATAACCCGACAAGGGTTTCTTATCAAACACTCTGCATACAAAATGTGATATTCAGAAAATTACTGAATCATCACTGCAACAATGAATCACATGAGTGTATAAGGCTGAAATATGTCTGATCTAATTTATATCCCTCAAGGGCTTCCTCCCATGAAAGGATGAACCTCTCAATCACAAGGAAACTTGGAAACGGAGCCACCAAACCATGCACTGAGCACTGCTTCCAAAATAACGCATTCCCTAGTTGGAACATCATTGGGAATATATGGGAAATGTGTGTTTTGATACCACATATCTGAAATCAGCCCTGGAGCTCTCCAAACAGTTCCCTCAAGTGAAGGAAACCTTCCTCCAATGAGAAACTAGCTTAGAAACCGGGATTCCAATCCCTTCCACTGCTGCACCTAGCAACACTACACAATCTCTGGAAAAACGACACTGATCAAGTTGGCTGAAGCTTGGCCTGAAAACATGATGTGGAATGATGAATTCAAACTCTCTCAATGAGGCTCCTCAAAGGAAAGAGGTGGGATTCCCGCTCAGGAACACCCTGTGCTAAACAACACTCTTACTCTACTGAACAACAAGAGGAAGAAAAAGTCTGAGCAGACACGAAAAATAATCTAAGACATGATGAATAATGCTGCCATCCTCTTCCTTATATAAAATATGAGTTTTCTTGCCCTTGGCCTCACTCAATTAGGTCATCTCTATCCAAAGATACATCTCCCTCCAAAACTGCGTTATTCCTCCTTAGATTCCTCCTCCTCCACAATTGCACTGTTGACTTAGTCAAAGCAGCTTGATTTTATCCCTATTCATACATGGAGGTGTTTTATTGAGCTGGAAAGAGTGTATCCTTTCACACTTGGAGTGTTTTTATCCTCCTTAGGAGACTTATGGGCTTTTCTACCCATTTATTCACTGACTAGAGTTGCTGCTAACTCTAATGTTCCATTTAGCTTTGAGGCTAAAATTTTGGAACATTACATAAAACCCCAACCATGAAAAATTTCAACCCTTTTGTAATTGCACCAACTTTCATAAATTATAAAGGGCATGTGAAGGTCAACACATTACCACCTACTTGAAATTAGATTATCCTTACCAATAGTAATTCTAGATGAAACAATCTCTTTGCAAATTAGCATAGGCCCAAGACCCTTCAAAAGCATATACACCACAATAAAGAACGTTATGTAATCATACCAAAATAACATAGAAACATAAGAAAAGATAAATGAATGACTAAATAATAATCCTCTTCAAGGGGGAAACCTCCCTTTAAATCGCATAAATAAAGAATTCCGGGATGATTCAAATTACAAGAAATCCTTGGTACATATAGGAGTGTAAAGGGTCAAAATGTAATTTGGTCCTACAGAAAAACAATAATGTAAGGGCACAAAAATAACAATAGTGGGTTTCTATGGGGAACCAAAATAGAAATATAGGGGCTATGCTAGTATTATATGGACCTAACATGCCCCTCTCCTTCAAAAAAGTGTTGTCCTCAATGCTTGAGTAGTCTTGGATGCTTCTGCATAAAATATTCAACCTCCCATGTGGAATATTCAACAGGAAAGTTCTTCCACATAATGAGTTACTCTGAAATTGATTGATTCTGTAGTTGATGGATTCTTGTTTCCATGAATGCTTCAAGATCCAATATTATTTTTCCTTCCTCATCAAGTTATGGCAACATAGTTTGAACTGAGATCTTATCACCTATAACCTTGTTTAAGCATGAAACATCGAAAACTAGGTATACTCTCGAAGATGCATGTAACTCCAATTTATATGCCATAATACCAATCTTTTGAAACACTTTGTAAGGGCCATAATACTTTGATGACAATTTATTATCCTTCTTAGCTTGCTTGAGGGAAAATAGTTTGTATGGTTGTAGTAGTAAAAATAACCGATTGCCCACATAAAAAAATTGTTTCACTACGATGTTGATATACCTATTGTTTCATTCGATTTTTAACCATAGTCAAGTTACCCTTTAAAAAATGGAGAACTTATTGGTGATGATCGATGTGACCTTCCACTACTTGAACATTAGAATTGTATCTTAAAGATGATGTGCTGGAGGGTAGGTGATATCCATAAAGTGCCATAAATGGGGTCATTTTTTATTTGGTATGGAAGGAAGTGTTATACCACCAGTCTACCAGAGGTAACCACTTAATCCATTATGTTTGTTTATTATATGAAAAGTAACGAAGATATCCTTCCAAACATTTGTTCACGATCTGAGTTTTCCTATTATATTAAGGATGATAAGATGAGCTATGAGCTAATTGAGTACAAAGACAAGAAAATAATTATGTCCAAAAATTTCCAGTGACAGTGGTATCTTTGTGAAAATGGGATCTCTGTCACTTACAATAATCTTTGGGTTTCCATGTAGATTTTGACTTGTTTCCAAAAATGCAATAACGACTGTAATAGATTGGAAAGGATGAGACAGTGCACAAAAGTGTACACAGTTGGTAAGTCTATCAACTACCACCATGATGCCACTTTTTCCTTTAGACTTGGGTAGACCTGTGATAAAATCCATTGAGACCTCCTCTCAAAACTAACTTGGAATGGTTAATGGTTGTAAAAGAAGTAGGGTATTAATTGTCTCAAATTTATTTTGTTGGAAAATCAAACATTCTTCCACAAAATTTAGAATATTATATTTAAGTACATCCCCAAAAAATTCCATCTTGAACCTATGGTAAATTTTTAAAAATACCGAGTGCCCTCCTATAGGAGAGGTGTGTAATTTAAAAAAAAACTTGTGTTTGAGTTGAGTTTTCTTACATAGATATAACCAATCTTTGTACCATAATGAATCATTTTTCCATATATATGTATTAGATGCACTTATATCTTGCTGAAAATTTTGAATGAATGTCCACACCTCTTCATCATTCTTTCATTCATCCTTTGCTTCAGTTATCCAATCAGGTTGGATAATAGAAATGGCACAGAGAAATTCCTCTGCATCCTCATCCCTTATCGAGAGTGCATTTGCAACAATATTTGTCTTTATTTTTTTGTATATGATTTCAAAGTCATAAACCAACATCTTTGTGGCCCATTTTTGTTGTTCTTATAAATGTAATATTTTTTCCAATAAGTATTTAATACTATCATGATATTTTTTTACCTTGAAGTGTCTTCCCATTAGATAAAGGTACCATTTCTTTAGGGAATGTAGTATTTCCAACATTTCCTTCTCATAAATAGGTTTATGTAAATTATTTTCATAGATTGGATGAATTTCAAAAGAAATGGTTCTTCCTTTTTGCATTAAAACAATACCATTCAATTTAAGCATATTTTTACGAAATTAAAATCTAATGCTTGAGGAGAAAGTTATTATGATTTTCCTTGGGACACTTGTTTGAGACTAAATTATGGAGTATATATAAACCATAACTTCCTTGGACCATATCTCCTAAAATATAGCGAAAAAAGGTTTGAAATTATATCCATATGCTCATAAATATTTTATATCTATGTGGTAACAATTTTAGAATATGAGGCATTATAGAAAAAAGGTTATAGAAAAATTTCGAGACGACCCATTTGAAGCAGAAAAACCCTAGAATCAAGAGCTCTTATACCAAATTTTATGTAACGAGATCAAAATAACATAGGAAAATAAGAAAAGACAGATCGACAACTATATAATTATACTCTTCGAGCGAAAAACCTCCATTTACATCACATAAATGAACAGTTATTGGATGTTTCAAATAACAAGACCTCCTTGGTATATATAGGAGTTTAAAGGGTCAAAATATAATTAGGGCCTACATCACAATAATAATTTAAGGCAACGATCAGAACAATAGTGGCATAAAACAATAAAAATATAGGGGTTGAACTAGTATTATAGGGACCTAAAAAAGAAAGGAATGTCACAGACTAGAATAACACAACTCGAAAAATAGTTGAGAACTGCAAAGTGAAAATGAGAGATGATACCAATGTGTCACTTCCCGAGAGCATAATTCAAGCCCAACACCAACCTCGCCAGCTTAAATTAGAAGCCACCAACCATTTCACCTCATTCTAACTGAATTTTTTCACCCTCCTCGAATTTCTCAACATCCATTGCAGAGATTTCTCCCCCCCACATCTTTCCTGGTTGTCAAATTTTTAGCTCTTCTACCATACCAAATTTCAATTGACGAGAACCCAATGTGTTTATGGATGGAGCTGGGTTTCAAATTTTGGTAAAGGGAGAGAATGTTTAGGTGAAAAAATAGAGCTCAATTGAGCCATTTTAAGAGCTTGATCGAACCATTTTTAAGTGCTCATCGAACTTCTTGAGGGCTAAGAAATAGCTCAATCAAGCGTTAAAACAAACCCTCGATTGATCTCTTGTGTAACCCGAGGTACAATAGCTAGATTGATCCATTATTTATTATTTAAAACTCGATCGTGGTCTATTGAAGACATTTTTCGCATACCATGAGGAAGAAGGAGCTCGACGTAGGATTTATGAGCTCGACCGAGATAAAGGATCTCAATCAAGTTTCCCAACGACCCCGCCAACGTCCTTGAGAATCAAGCCAAGGTAGGTTTCCTATATTTTTTTCTCTTTTATTCAGTTTTTCATGAAAATAAATTAATATGAAATAAAAACCCATATTACAAAATCAAATTAAAAAAACCACAAAAACCACCATGAAAAGCACAAAAAACCTCCAAGAAATCCTTAAAAACCACCAAAAAAACTATAATTTAGGTTTTTTTTTTTCATTGTATGAGTTTCAATAATTGCAATAGTAACATGTTTATTATGAATTTTTTCTATGGTAGAAACTTGATTTTTAGTTATTTTTGGGTTTTCATTTTTTTTAAGGAATATACTGAAATAAAATTTCACAGAAAATTTAATTATTGTTATTTAAAATGAATTTTAATTTTCGAACAAATTTGACAAAAAATATGACAAAAAACTTTTGAAAAAAAAAAAAAAAAAAACCAAACTATAGCCAATTAATAAATGAATTAGGAACTTGAGATTGATCAATTAATAAATGAATTAGGAACTTGAGATTGATCAATTAATAAATGAATTAGGAACTTGAGATTGATATGGTTGCTCATGGTAAATCTCTATTTATCAAATAAGAAATTATATTTCATTATTTATTTTAAATTTAAATTAATTTACATTTTAAATATTTTTTTAATAATAAATATAGTAATTTGTTTTAAAAAATTCAATGTACTTGAACAAAATATCAACTAAATTAAAAATCGAAAACAAAAAATATTTATTATTTAATTAAATTTAATTAATTTTTAATATATATATCACGTAACACACACACACACACACACACATATATGAGTTCAAGTTTCAACAATGCATCATTGATACATACATTAAATCCATGATGAGAAGTGCATTTAAAGTGAATAAGTTTTTTTTGGTTCTTTTCTAATTTGTACCTTACTCTTTCGTTATGTAGTGTGTTGTGCCATAAACATTGTCCTTATGAGTTTGCACCTAGTTGTAATATTCTCTTTCTTGATCCAGTCAAAGTGGATAGAATCGATCCATGATACTTACTGTGGTATTTTCCCATGGTATTGACCCATGGTATTTGTTGTTGGTTTCCGAGAAAAATAATAAAATAAGGTCTCTAGAAAGTCTATCAAGCCTATAAAAGGGGAGAGAAGCTAGGCATTTAGAATCATTCTGGTTTTATCTATCTTATTGTGTTTGGGTTGAGAAATTGGGCTGGCCAGTTCTAACATTGATCCTGGGACGAAAACCCCGTGGTGAATTTATCTGGTGGATCCATCCAGGGTCCACGATTGTAATTAGAGTTTGTTTTGGTTTTTAAGGAGCAGCCAAGCATGCCACTTGCAGGAGCTCAAATTTATTGTATGGGCATGTATTTTATTTTCAGTTAATAATATAAATAAAAGACTGCATTTCCAGATCACATCTATGTTCATGGTTTTTACTGCATGTAATTTTATTGAGAACACTAGATCTGACTAAATTATTAAGGTTTGGAATCTTACACTGGTATAGATCATGTGTCAAAGTCAAACATTATGGGAGCTTGTCTTATGCAGTATTTGGTTGGCGTGAAAATTTATTAGTTTTCCAAATATGTTTATTTTAATTTTTTACATCTAACACTGTAAACTTTGAAATGGGAACTATAAACTCAAAACAGAAACTCTAGCAAAAAACACCCAAAAAAATATGAAAAATAAACTAAAAATAAAAAATGTCGATGCTGGAATACTGGAATGTTGGAAAACCTTAAAATTTTGACAATTGTTCAACCATGACATTATGGAAAACGTTTTGACTAAATTTTTTTAAAAATGAGCACCTGAATGAAAGAGTTAGTATTCCGGGAATAGTTTCTTTTTTTAAATGATAAAAATATGATGACTTTTAAATCTTATCCTGACACATTGCAACAAAAATTTAAAAGGAAACCATAAAATTGACACAAAATATAGTTGGAAAACTCAACCCATTAAAATGAAAACTTAAATATCAATGATGAAATTGACACATTGTGCGGGCGGACTCAATCTTTTACAATGAAAACTTTAAAATCAACAATCAAAATGACACATAATGAGATGAGGTTGCTAGCCGACGATCGACACAGACCCTATAGGAAAAAATTAAATAAAACAAAATAATAAATAAATATATACAAATGAAAAATATAAAAGAAAAAAAAAATTAAAACATTGAAAAAAAAAACAAAAAGTTCAAAAAATAATAATAAGTAAAGAATGTTCATGCGGTCTTGAATAGACGGTGATTGGGTGGGTTGTTTAGCACTCCTTGATGTGAGGTCATCGGTTCAATTCCCTGCCCCAATTGGGGTGATGTATTTTGACATGATGATGAAGATGTAGTCATACTCAGATTACAAAAAAATAATAATAAGTAAATAAAAATATATATTAAAACACAAAAAAATTAAAAAACATGAAAAAAACATGAAAAAAACAAAAAAATTATATCGAGAAAAATAAAAACAAAAAGAAAGACAAAATAATAATAATAAGTAGATAATAATATATAACTAAAACATCAAAAAATTTAAAATATATATATATATATATATGGAAAAAAAAATAAAAATATAAAAATATATATGAAAATGACAAAAAAAAGAAAATCAAACATAAAAAAAATTACCAAAAACAAAATTAACTTAAAAAAATAAAAAATAAAAACAAAAAAACAAAAAAACTATAAAAAATAAATAAAAGTACACAAACATATTTCAAAACACACATAATTAAAATTTTTTTTATAAAATTAACAAAATGAAAAAAACAAAAAAAATGAACAATTTTAAATAATTAAAAAAAGCCATAAAATTCTAAAAAAAAAAAACTTAAATTTTAATTAAAAACATAAACAAATTATAACAAAAACATAAAAACATAAAATTAAAAAAAATATATATATTTAAAAACATTTATCTTAGTTTAACACTAAATTAAAAATAGTAAAAAAAAATTAAAAACTAAACTAAATAAAAAAAATTGAAAACCCGTAACTAAGAATAAAATTAAGAAATAAAAACATCAATAATTTTTTTTTAAGAAAAATAATAAATTTTAGGGCACCCACCCCCATGGCCAAGCATTCACGGCTGGCCAACCGAGCCTGAAGTAGCTCCCATGACTGCCCGGAGTGCGCTGCTCCCACGACCGCCGCGCTGGGCGGCCGAGCGACCACATCCGGCGGGTCGAGCCCGAAGTAGATCCGACGACAGGCCGGTCATGGCCGCTCGGTAGCCGAGCGGGGCAGCTCTGGGAGCTACGCGCGGAGCTCCGAAAACCGCCCAGCCCAGTGGCTGAGTGGCCCGGGGCTGGCACGCCGATTCTCAAAATCGACCTGCCAACCCAAGGCACTCGGCCGCTGGGTTGGGTGAATTTTTTTTTTTTTCTTTTTAATTATTTTTATTGATGTTTTTATTTTTTAATTTTATTTTTAGTTATGCTTTTTCATTTTTTCATTTTGTTTCGTTTATAATTTTTTTTACAATCTTTAATTTACTTTTAAACTATGTTTTTTAAAGTTTTTTATATGTTTTAAATTTTTATTATAATTTGTTTATGTTTTAAATTTAAATTTCAGGCTTATTAAAAAAAAATTGTTTTCTTTTTAATTATCTTAAATTTTTTGAAAAATGAAGACATCAAAGCTCACCGACGAAGATCTGAAAAGCGAGGGTTCTGTTGGGTCTGAAGCTAGGGTTCGCAAAGGGCTTCGCTTTCCGGCCAGATTACTGGTGAGAAGTCCAGATCTTCTCCAAGATCTGAGATCCGAGACAAAGAGGCTTCGCGATGGCACCGAATACGGGACGACCGGGGGCCCCCGGTGCCCCTACCTTCAAGAAAGTTATCATCGATAAGGGTAAGAAGCAGATGGAGGGTCTAAAAATCACCGGCTCCTCAATAGCTGGGAATCTCACGAAGGGTGATACCTCAGACCCAGATGAGCGGATTGCCAACATGACAAAGGAAATCCCCGGGCCACTTAACACAATCCCGGATCTGCCCTCGCAGAAAGTGGATCTGGAAAAAGGAGAAGCAGATCTGAACAACACTGCAAATAGCAGCCCGGATCTGAACAGATCAACTGCCAAGGAGTCCAAAGATGCCAGAAACAACCCTAAACACCAAGGCAGATGCAAACCGAAGGCAATCGAAAGTCTAAGGGTTATCATTAATGACCTGGATCTGCAAGCTTATAGGGATCACATGTTTGTTCACGCAGTGATTTGCAAATTCATGGGTTTCTGGCCTAGTGAAAAAGCCCTCTGTCAATGGATTAAGCAGATCTAGAAACCAAAAGGAGATGTGCAGTTGCACTTGGGCGCCAAGGGTTTCTTTATAGTGGTTTTCGCGAATTTGGAAGATAAGGATCGGATCTTTGAGGGGGGTCCTTACTTTTATGCCTCAGCAGGCCTCTACATGAAACCCTGGAAGCCAAACTTTGCGCCTGAAAAGGAAACATTCACTCATGTTCCGATGTGGATCCGACTGTTCTCTCTACCGATAGTTTATTGGAGACCAGCAGCGTTGGAACAGATTGGAAATACCTTAGGAACTTTTGTCCGTGGTTCTGAAGCAACTCTTCAAAAAAGGTACACTTCCTATGCCCGCATTTGTGTTGAAATGGATGTATCTGGGTCTTTACACGAGGGTCTATGGTTAGAATTCAGAGACGAAGCATACTTTCAAACCATCGACTATGAGCAGATACCGTTCAGGTGCAGGAAATGTCATGAACACGAGCATTTAATTAGAGAATGCCCTCTAAACAAACCAGCCGAGAATCCCAAAGGGAAAATCACCCCGGCATCGGATGGATTTGTTCGACCCGCTAGTCGACATCGTGCCCATTGCAAAATATTCCCAAGGTGGACGATCAGCCCACCAGGAATATGAATATCTTTGAAACATTAGGAGAGGACTCTCCTTCAGACAACACAGATCAATCCCTAGCAGCCAAGCAACAGGCCACCGGAATGGATGAACAAAGCAACCTTTCAAAGGAACCCCATAAGCCCTCAGATCTAACTCCGGCCACAGCCCTAGCTACATCGGAAGACAAAATCGAGGAAGAGGATGAGGACATGGTCCTCAGTGAACTGGGCATGGAAGATCTGGAACTGGGGGAGATTTTGGAGAACGAAGGTCTGGATCTAAATTCTATAGTGGAGCAATGGAAACAAAAAGGAATAGACAAGATACCTGAGGAAGAAATCAATAGAGTACACTACCTATTCCTAACCAAACAGGATGCTGCAATCAAGGGGATGAAACGAGGAAGAGAAGCTACCAAAGGCCTAGGCGTGAAATCTCAAACGCTCCACCAAACACAAGTCAGTCTCAAGCAAAGGAGGAAACGGGGACGAAGATCCAATAATGATGCTCTTCAAGAATTGGGTCAGATGTTGATAAATTCGGGAAATATGAAATCCCTTGAGGCTTTCTCGTTATTATCTTAAGAACTAGTTAGCAATGAAAGTCCTCTCCTGGAATGCAAGAGGACTGGGCAGCCTTAGGAAACAGAGGCTCCTGAAAAAGAAAATCACGCAAGAAAAACCGGACTTAATTTTCCTTCTGGAAACTAAGTTAACGAATCAGAAATTGGATGAGCTGGGTAAGCGTCTAGGTAGACAATTTGAATACCTAGCCGTAGAAGGAAATGGCATGAGCGGGGGCCTTGCTACTGTCTAGACCCCAAATTCTCTCCATCTCCTTAATGTAGAAGCCACTAAAACCTTTCTAGCCCTGGAAATGAAAGTCATAGGAGAGAAAGGAACCTTTCTGTTCACCAATGTTTATGGCCCTCAAAGATTAGAGGACAAACTGACTCTGCTCAGCAATCTAACCAAGCTTCATCAGAGACACTCCAACACCCAGACTATTTATGGAGGGGACTTCAACATGATAACCTCCCTCAATGAAAATAAGGGAGGCATACGTGCACTGGGAAATGATGCATTAGCCTTCAGATCCTTTATTAGCAAGCTCAACTTGGTGGACATACAACCCCGTGAGGGTACTTTTACTTGGACCAACAGCAGGGGAGGCGATAGGTTCATTGCCTCCAGGTTGGAAATATATCTAATCTCCGAGAGCATCCTCTTGGAAGGTAACATTATACACTCGGATATCCTCCCCTCCGGAGGCTCTGACCACTGGCCCATAACAATCCAGGCCTCGATCTTGGGCACACCTAGAAATAGGTCGTTCTGTTTTGAAAAATTTTGGCTGTCTCACAAGGATTTCTCCAGCAACATTAAATCATGGTGGAAGGAACCCCTGCCTTTAGATGGAACAAAAATGTTCAAGCTACAAGCAAGGCTCAAAGTTATCAAGGCCAAGTTGAAGGCTTGGAATCGAGAAGTCTTTGGAAACATTTTTTCAGACAAGCAACACCTGGAGCAACAACTGGAAGATATTCATAACACTTGGATTCATGGAAGCATTTCGCAGGAGTCTATAAACACAGAGCGGGAGCTCATGCAGAAATGGAATGAAAGATGCAAGCAGGAAGAGATTCTATGGAGGAAAAAGTCACGAATTCAGTGGCTTAAGGAGGGAAAAAAGAATAAAAAATTCTTCCATAGATCTGCTATAGACTATAGGTGAAACAACCGTATCACCAAGATCCAAGATGAGCAAGGGACTGTCTACCAATCGCACCATGACATCACCTGCCAACTCAGGCAACATTTTGAGCTCATTTCCACTGAGCCTATGTGAATCGACGGGAAGCTATCAAAGAAGTAGTATCCTCCATACCTTTCCTCATTACGGATGAACAGAATAAAGCCCTGGAGAGACCTGTCTCCCTCCAGGAGGTGGAGAATGCAGTCAAGGAGATGGCCAATGGGAAAGCCCCTGGGCCACATGGCTTTACGGTGGACTTTTTCAAAGCCTGTTGGGATGTAGTTGGGGAAGATATCTGGGAGGTAGTGGAAGATTCCAGAACCTCATCCTCAATTCTAAAATCCCTCAAATCCACGTTCATAGCTCTAATTCCCAAGGAAGGGGACGCATGCACCCCGGCCAAGTTCAGGCCTATAGCGCTATGTAATGTTTTGTACAAGATCATTTCTAAAGTCATGGAAAACTGCTTGAACCCTATTCTTCCTCTAATTATTTCCGAAGAGCAGTCAAGTTATGTGGAAGGTAGATAGATTATGGACAATGTGCTGCTGGCTCATGAGATGATCCACACACTGCAAACTCACAAGAAAGCTGGCATGATAATGTAATTGGATCTCTCTAAGGCATATGATAAGGTCAGCTGGGAATATCTGGAAGCTATTCTTAAAGCCTTTGGCTTTAGTAATAAGTGGATCACCTGGACTCTAGCTCTGATTAAATCTCCTAGTCACTCCATTTTAATCAATGGCGCCCCTTCTCAACACTTTTACCCTTCAAGAGGCATCAGGCAGGGGGACCCCCTCTCGCCCTTCCTCTTCGTCATCTTGATGGAGGGCCTCAGCCACCTTATCAAGTCAGCCAGGAACAGGAATGTAATAAAAGGCCTCCAACCCTTGAGCATCTTTCCGACCACTACTCATCAACAGTTTGTGGACGACACCATGCTTCATGGAGTCCCAACAGGAAAGGAAGCCAAAGGTTTCAAGCAGCTTCTAAACTTGTTTAGTCACGCCTCAGGTATGGATTTCAATTTTGATAAATCCTCTGTTTTTTTTTTTCAATACGAATTTAGCCATTCAGAGGCATTTGACTGGCATCCTAGGCTTCAAGAGAAGTAATCTCCCATCCAAGTACCTGGGAATTCCCCTGATTGACAAACCATGGCAGAAGTGTCACTGGGAGAAGCTTCTCTCAACTCTGGCAGACAGGTGCAACCACTGGAGTAATCGAGTCCTCAATTTGGCTGGGCGTCTGGTCATGACGAAAGCTGTTCTACAGGCTATACCTCACTACATGCTATCGATCCTTCCAGCTCCTAAAGGAATCCTCCAGAAGATCAGAAACATCCAACGGAATTTTTTGTGGTCGGGCAATTATGGGAAGCCAAAGTGGACTCTGGCAGCATGGGACAAGCTCTACAAACCTAAAAGCTACGGGGGGCTAGGACTGCACGATCCTAGCTCCACCAAGAGGGTATGTGGTGCTAAACTCTGGTGGAGGTGGATCTCAGAGCCCCAAACTCCATGGGCACGCCTCTGGAAATCCAAGTATGCGGCGCAATGGCAGGTTGAGGAGCTAGTAAGATTAACTGACACCCCGGCAGGCTCTCCCATATGGAACCTTGCCAGGGCGAATCAGAATATTATAAACGATCACTGTTTTTGGGAGATAAGGAATGGGCACCATGCTCTTTTCTAGGAGGATGCATGGCACCAGCTCCCGAAAATAGAAAATCAGGACCTTGACCCTCTGCAGCATTGGTTTCAGGATAAAGGGAAATTGAAGGTGCATCAGTACTGGGCTAGCAACGAAGATCAGCAACATGGAGAACTTGGAGTCTCACTCCCCCTCCTCCAGATGAACACCTAAGTGATCTCCTCGACACCCTCAATTCCATCCTCAGAAAGAGACTAATTCGGGTTGTGCAAGGGCAGGACATCCTGCGTTGGGGTAAGCGTACTGGAGGGTCATTTAACCTTAAAGAAGCCCACCACTATGCGAAAAACAGGAATGAGAATGACAAGGTGGTCTGGCATAACAATGTATGGGAAAGCAACCTTTGGCCTAAAATCAAGACCTTTTTATGGCTGCTTCAGAATGGGAAAATCCTGACATGGGAAAATCTTCTAAAGAGAGGGTTCATTGGACCCTCTCACTGCCCCTTATGTGAACAGCAAGCGGAGACTATGAATCACTTGCTCAACGACTGCGAATGGACAAGCCAGCTTTGGGATTGGATTCGGGATATTTCGACCAAACGGATAGAAACAGAGAATCCATTCAGGATACAATAACCCACTGGCGATCAAAATACTCCAATAGCAACATGGTCATTAATCTCTGGAGACTCAGTCCAGGCTTCATAATATGGACGGTTTGGAAGGAGAGAAACAACTGCATTTTTAACAAGCATCGCATCAGACAGATTGACGAAATAAAAAGTATCATTAAGCAAGGCCTTGTAGAGACCACTCTCACCTGGTGTAAAGAAGAAAAAGCCGAGTCGTTGTCGCCCAATGACCTAAGAATTCTGGCAATCTTCGAGCTCTCTGAGACAGTAGAGCGCTATATTCAGGAGCAGGCCCGTCGACCTCCACCAGCTCCGGTAAGATGGCAATGTCCTCCTCCAGGGTATTGCAAATTTAATTTTGATGGGGCCGCCAAGGGCAACCTAGGCCCGGCTGGAATGGGAGGAGTCCTGTGTAATGAAAAGGGAGAAATCATTCACATTATTTGCAGGAATCTAGGAGAAACCACGAACAACGATGCAGAGTTCACTGCTCTGGAGCAAGGGATTAGGCTTCTTATTTGACTCGACAGAAGACTGACCATTGTCGAAGGGGACTCCCAGCTGGCCATTACAACCCTCCGGAAAATCCAGCATGGCACTAAGGCTGATAAGGCGATAAAAAATTGGCGTCTGGCCGTAGTCACAGAGCTTATGGTGCAGCACCTCGCCTCCCTCGGAGGGATCATCCTTCAAGCAGTAAGGAGAAAAGTGAACTCTCTCACAGACCACCTCGCAAAATTTGCGGTAGATAATCCAACTGATGCCATGGACACCTGTTGGGTGGAGCTCTCGCATGGAGAACTTTGGGATAAGTGTGATAGCATTTCGAGGAACGGCTTAACTGCCGGTACTACCGTAGCAACGGACGACAGCCTATCCATCATCAACAGATCATGAATACCCTTCTAATGATAGATTATATTGGATGGCATTGCGTGGTAAAAGTACCAAGCATCTCTCGGGTTCGGCGGCCCATTACGAGAAAGTACAACTGTCAAGGATGAGCTCCTTACAGCGGTTTCACAGAGGAGCTTAAGCGTGTGATCGGTAGGCCGCGGAGATGGGGATCTCCGTTTAGGACCCCGACTTTAGTGGGCGGATCCGACGACGATCTGCCTGGCATCATCACATTGATTGAACAACCGGCCTCATTTATCGCCACCTCTCCTGGCATTCTATTTATGCTGCTCGTTGATCCCGCTTTCCCGTATACCACTCTTTTCTCTGTATCAACAGGGCGCCTTCCGAGCTCTGAACCTAGCTCATACTCCGCTCCTCTCAGTGATCCATTGGTTCCCATCTATCCAGGTTCCATGGCGGATATCAACATCCGCAGTATTAAAGCCTCGCAGGCCCTCAAGCGGGCCAAAGACAGTTATGAAGCCTCGGTTTCAAAACAGGGAAAGTAGACAATTGAACTACTGGAAGAAGAGGTGGAACTATCCCAGGCTCGGACGGATGAAAATGTGATCAGTGAAGAAGTCGACTGGCTAGTTGACGCAGGGACGCCTTCCACTCGCCAAATGCAATTCTTGCAGACCCAAGTGGTGGCTTGGCAGATGAAAACGATGTTCGCGAAGGCTATCGCCATGCAGGGCGCCGCGGTCAAAGAAACCTATGCAGCTACGTCCATGGCTTCGGCTAGGAATATAGCAAGGCTGGACAAAATGGAGGTTGCCTTTAATTCATTTACGGAGGAGCTCTGCAGGCATGGCAAAGCGCTGGATATTTTTGTTCGGCGTTTTGACATTTACCTCTGGCATGTCCTCAATGTGGCCATTGAAGTTCCTACGGATGACTCGCAGACCACCATCATACGGCGGTTCAAGCCCAGGACTCAATCGAAAGGTGATGAGGCAGCAAATCCGAGCATGGTTGGTCACTCTGGCGCCTCGACCCCCACTCAGTAATGTCTTTGTGCTCTCCTACTTTTTCAGTTTCCTGATCGAAGTATAACTATCTTTGGTTCCGTGTCTGAATCTCTACTTGTTTATGGTAGCGGAGGATATGTAATAGAAAGGTTTTAATGAAGCTCTCTAGTTTTTGGGTAACCCTGCATGGTGGACCTGTGTCTGTTTTATTTTTGATGGTCGCGCTCTTGCACTCTTAAGCAGCCTGGCTTTCCAGTGTCCATGTCTCCTCAGGCTTATGGCCAGCTCGTCAAGCAGAAGGCCTTCAGAGTTTTACGGCTGTTGCTATCTGGTCTATGTACTCTGATGTAATATCTGGTTTCTGATATAATATATTGATACTGACTTACAAAAAAAAAAATTATCTTAAATTTTTTGGTTTTTGTTAATGTTTTATTTTATTTTTAATTATCTGTGTTTTGAAATATGTTTTGTTATTGTTATTTACTCCTTTTATAGGTTTATTTATTTTTTTGTCTTTTTTATATACAAAAAGTTTAAAAAATAATAATAAGTAAAAAAAGTTCACGAGGTCTTCAATAGATGGTGATTGGGTGGGTTTTTTACGCACTCCTTGATGTGAAGTCATGGGTTCAATTCCCTACCCCGATCGGGCTGATGTATTTGGAGATGATGATGAAGATGTAGTCCTATTGAGCTTAGAAAATAATAATAATAATAATAAGTAAATAAAAATATATATTAAAACAAAAAGAAATTAAAAAACATGAAAAAAAACAAAAAAATATATTGAGGAAAAAAAAAAAAAAAGGCAAAAAAATAATGAGAAATAGATAATAATATATATTAGAACATTAAAAAAAAAAAACATGGAAAAACAAAACAAATATAACAACATGGCAAAAAAAATACAAATACAAAAATATATATGAAAATGACAAAAACTATAAAAAATAAATAAAAATACAAAAACATATTTGGAAACACACATAATTAAAAAAAAAAAAAATAGAAGATTAAAAAAGATAAATTAAACAATCTTAAATAATTAAAAAAAAAACGATTAAAAAAAACATCTTCTATTTAAATTAAAAACATAAAAAAATATAATTAAAAATAAAAACATTAAAAAAAAAATGTTATTTCAAAAAAAATATTAGTTTAAAACTAAATTAAAAATAGTAAAAAAAAAAATTAAAAACAAAACTAAATAATTTTTTTTTTAAATTTGAAAACTTGTAACTAAAATTAAAATTAAGAAATAAAAACATTAATAAAAAAAATATATTTTAGAGAGCACAGCCATGCAGTTGAGCGGCCATGGGGGCAAGGCTGATTCTTAGAATCTGTAGCCTAGCCTGGCGACTGAGCTCGAAGCAGCTCCCATGGCCGCTCAGAGCGGACAACTACCACGACTGCCGGGCAGGGCGACCGAGCGGCCATGGCTGGCTGGCCGAGCTCGAAGCAGCTCCTTTGACCACCCAACCCAGCAAGTGAGTGGCCATGGGCTGGCAAGTTGATTCTGAGAATTGAATTGCTAGCCTAGGGCACTCACCCGCTGGGCTAGGTGACCTAATTTTTTATTTTATTTTTTAATTCTTTATATTAATGTTTTTATTTTTTTATTTTATTTTTAATTATGCTTTTTCAAATTTTTTTAGTTTTTTTTTTTTAATTTTGTTTTGTTCATAATTATTTTTTTTTTACAATTTTTAATTTAATTTTAAACTATGATTTTTTTTTTTAATTTTTTTTTTTTTTTAATTTTATTATAATTGGTTTATGTTTTTAATTTTAATTTAAGGTTTAAAAAAAAATTATGGGTTTTTATTTAATTATGTAAAATTGTTCTTTTTTTTTTTTTTTCTTTTTTGTTAATCTTCTATTTTTTTTAATTATGTGTGTTTTGAATTTTTATTTTATTTTTATTTATTTATTTATTGTTTATTTTTTTAATTAAATTTTGTTTTTCTAACATTTTTAATGTTTTTTTTTTCTTTTTATATACAATTTTATATTTGTTTTTTTTACATATTTTTAATGTTAATATTAAATTTTTTTTTTTTAATTTTCCAAAAAAAAAAAGTTAAATTTCATTATAAAAAAACATTGCAAAGAAAAACCAAAAAACTTCTGTTTGAAAACCCTTAAAAAACTAATATCCTCGGATGAAAAATACTAAGAGACATAAGAAAACTTGAAAATTTGTTAAATAATCAAAATTTTAAAAAAATTGTGTATACTTAGGACATAAAAACATTTAAGTGTCAAAAACGTCGTTAAAAAAATAAATTTTGATGTTTTTCAAAATATGCATGAAAATTATCAACATTTAAAAAAAAATATTGACACTTAGTAAAATAGAAAATTTAAATTGTAAAAGTTAAGCCTTCTAAAAAAAATGGTCGATGCTGCATCAACACTTTTTAAAATGAACATGAAAATAACTAACATTTAAAAAAAAAATTATACTTGATACATAAGAAAATTTAAACTGTCAAAAATATGCTCCCAAAAAACAAAGTGTATTATGGATGAACACTTTTCGAAATAAGATTACTTTTTTGCTACCTCAAAAAAACGGGTACTCGTTTCAGCTCTCGTTTCAAAGTTTACATTGTTATATATTTACATATTTGTGCTCTATGAATAAAATGCATTATTTAGAAAAGGGAAAAAGTTTGAAGTTAGACTTGATCACCTTTTTTACTGTTTTTACATGGAACTTATGCTTTGGTTGATACATTATCAAAAAATGTACAATAAAGTTTAGGACTTCAGGATAGATTATTCTATTTGAATTTAGAAATGGTTTTCTTGTCAACATTTTCTTCTAAGTCAACATTTTTGTCTTGGATTAATTTATATGTATTATATTTAATAGATTAGTAAACATTTTTTCTTGGATTAGTTTATATATATTATAATATATATGATATGTAATATGCAAAGACATCTCCTATACTCCCCTAACCATGGACTGTCAAAGTGTGGGGGGATATGCTATACATAGTCAGGTCGTCAAAGGGTCTTCCCAAGTTGATTTGTCCTTCCTTGTCACAAAGCACACCTCAATGTCACCATAATGAATGAATATGGTGGATCACTTAGATTCAAGGTAGTAGCATGAGGGCATAATCAATCTCCAAAAGCCAACTCTCATGTTTTGGATGGAAGTAAATATATAGGAGAGTGGTAGTTTAGGAATTCTTATCCATTTTCCAATATATGCTTAAGATCTACTTAAGAGTGAAGGATGAACTCAAGGGATACAAGGTGAAATATTCAAGGTAGGATAATATAGGATTCTAGCTTCTTATCTAAGGTAAATGTTTAAAAAAACTCATGGAAGCTTTTGGAAGAGGAAGCTTTGGAATTATTTTTATTTTTCCCAAATTTCTAGAATCAGCACACCCCCGGCAAGGGACAAATTGCTGCTGATCAGCGTTGGTGTAGTAAGGAACAACCTGTTGCTGAACACAAGTCTTTAAAGGGAAAGGGTGCGCTAGGGCTTAAAAGCATTATTTTGGAGTAGTCAAACCCAAAAACTGAGGCATTTGGAAATGTCATGCTAGGGGTTTATGTAGGGATGATGACAACATGTTCACGAATGTTGATTGATCTGGTTTGCATGGCTATTGACCAAATGCGAAAAAATTTCCTACAAAAGACAATTTATTGATACATTCATTATTTCATTTTATGTATGTTTATTAATCTTTCTTGTGAAAGTTTAATAAATTCTAGTTTATGGATATGTTAATTATTTCACTAGTTTAAAAAGATTTATATAGTATAACTTTTATTAAAAAGGGTAATTTTTTTTATTTCTAGCTTCATAGACTCAGAAAATAAATACAATCTTATACTATGGTGCAAGTCATTTTGATACTTAAAATGAACTAAAATATATCATGGTTCAATTAAAAAACAGAAATAGGATTGAAATAAGTTTTAAATAATTTTAAAAGATGTCTTCAACCAATAAACAACAAATAAGTTTTGTTCAATTTTATTTATTTTTAGGTCATCTACCAAAGCTTAGTAATAACATGATATAAGTCATATATATTGGAATTTAATATACCAAAAAACAATTAATAATATGTTTCTATATAATTTTATGATTTTTCTTAAATTTATTTCACTATCCAAAATTTTCAATCTATTCCTTATCTTAAGACCTCAATTAAGAACATTCAAGAAGTAAAATTTTACAAAATAACAATTTTTATTTCTAGTTTCATAGACTAACAAAATAAGTATAATCTTGCTACGACGCAAGTCACTTTGATACTTAAAATGAACTAAAATATATCTTGTTCATCAATTTAGTATTTAACATGTAGAAAACGTCTTTTATTGTAATCAATGTATGTTAATTTAAAAAAATCAATAATATGTCTCTATAAATTTATATATAATTTTATGAACTTTCCTAAATCTGCTTGCCTATCAAATTATTTCAATCAATTCCTTATCTTAAGACCTTCAATTAAGAAGCATCATTATCAAGCGAAAATCTAGATGAGGGAATGCAAGACAACGTGATGGGGTCTTCTGGTTCCTACATCGATCTCTTCAACACAAAAATTTGAAGGTTGAACAAAGGATTGAATATCAGTTCTAGTGTGGGAGTTTCATATTTAATGAATTAGAAGCATATCAACACAAGTTTGATTAGGAGCATAAAAACCGATTCTTTTAAGGGATGTAGTGACAACCAGTTCGAAAGATCTAACCCGATTGTGAATTTTAAGGTAATATGGGCTAGCAGTGACAACGCTAGCTTGGTTGTAGTGCACGAGGTGAACTGCAATGTAATCTTAGCTAGAAATGACAACACTAGCTTGGCTGTAGTGCGTGAGGAATTAAGGAATGTGTTATCACTCTAGTAATTTCTTAGGTCATGGGATTTGAATTTTTGTCCAAGAAAACTAGAGCTAAGCAAAAACCTACTTCAAATTCTAGGATCTAGTCTTCCTAAAATTTAGAGAGGGATCTCTCTTTAAGAATTATCTTTGTTTTTTATTTATGTTTTTAGGCAAGTTATGATAGAACAATTGGTTTTGTTTTTAAAGGTTTTGGTGGGAAAAAATCACTTAGAAGTAAACTAGAGAGAAATCTACTTGTCCATTGGGCTATGGAGTCTAAATCTAGATAACAATACTAGAAGTCAAGGCCAAAAAGGTACAAATGTATTCAGGGCAAGATAGATAACCCTCAGAGATTTGGGAAAAGTGTTTTTGGTGAAATGGTATGATCAGGATAAAAGGCTATGAAAGATCCTTTGATCCAGAAAGTGGAATAAGGAGGCAGGGGTCAAACGGGAGTAGGAGTAATTAAGAATTCCTAACACCAGAAATCAACAGAAAACATTTAAATGGTAACTAGTTAAAAACAGGGAGTAAAGGACTAGCCTGTAGTAATATTCCTAGTTACTCATTAAGATTGAACAAACATATATAATGGATTGCATGAAACTCAAGAAAGAAAACAATGACAAGAAAAAAGTACTTTACTCATCAGTTTATCACAGGGATCTTGAATTATGATGCCAGTTTAGCTTTGTCCAATCTGCTACTTCGAAATCAACACATAATAGCCTCCAATGCTTCAGCAAAAAGTCTATAGTAAAGTCTAGCAATTTTATTCCACACTCAATACTTCAAATGTAGAAGTATTTATACAAAATGTAGTTACAAATATCCTAGAGAAATGTAGGAATATCTTTAGGAAATATAAAATATCTTTAGAAAATAAGAGGGACAGCTGCTTAACAAATCAACAAGCTCTCCTCTTTATCCAAAATATATAGAACAACTTTATCTAACAAGGAGCTTTTTATTGAATAGTTGTCCTGCTTGCTGGCTATTTAGGAAATATCTTTGTTTGAGTTGTCTTGGCTAACACACTTTCCTCTGATACTATTTAACGCTACTTCTTTAAACACTGATACACTTTGACTGATATTTCACTCTTTACTGCTGAAAAATATGTCTTACTGTAGTAAAAAATTAGCTAACTATCTCTTTATTTCACTGTTTCGGTTTGACTATTTTTAGTGCATTTTTCTTCACTGTTTTATCTTTTCACTATTACATTAAATCTATGAATGCCTGCCACTATTCTTCACTGGGAATTTTTATATTCTTCAGCTTTCTAAAATTCTCATCTGCCTCCATTTATTTAGCAAAATTGGGCTTCAACACAAAAAGATGTTTGATCTCATGTTGAAGAAAGAACAAAGCTTCAAAGTGTTGGAGGAGGACTTTACCTGTAGGAGTGCCTTGTGGCAATGGTTTACTTATTTGCTCCTTGGAAAATTCTCTGATTTTGTTATCATAATATTTCTGGGGCATTAATTTCTCGTTAAAGACATGAATTTCTGGCAAGCCCTTCTTTCTCAGGTTTGTATACTTCACCATAAACTTTGTTATTGCAATATTCATTGCTTCACACTTCTCTTCTAAGTAGTTCATCAATTTTTTCTTTGTTACTACCTTTTTAATCTGCAAAATGGTCTCTGTTCTATCTAGTATCTGTAACTCTTCCAACTATGCTCTGTTCTTGATGTTCAGAAAAGTGATGTGTTTTAAAGCCTGAGTTGGTTTATCAGTTAACTCATCCTTAGTTTTCTAAATCTTAGTTTGGGCTACTAACAGTAAGTCTCTTTGCTCATAGATGACCTGAATTGAAGGCCATTGAGAATGAATGGCCTCAATTATGTTTTTCCATAAATGATTCTTGACAAATGTAATTTGTTCGGTGAATTTTAGCTCTTTCCGCAATCCCTTAATTTTCTCTCCAAGTCTAATTTCTTTCTGCTCATGGGTTTTAGCATTTATTTGAGCTAACTTATTTTTGGGTTCAAGATTTTCAATCATTTTCTTTAGGCTATTGATTTCATTATTTTTCAAGGACATTTCCTCCATAGCCTTCACAATCTAGCCCGCTCCATCTGTTTTTTGTACCTGTGTTGTTGAAGAATCTGTAGTTGATGTAGTAGCCGAATGCACTGGCACTGCAGTTGCCAATGGCTCATTAGCTACTACTTTTTCCCCCAAAGTACAAACCACAACTGTGGTAATTACTGGTATAACTGTAGGAATAATTGGAGCATCAGTTTCCTTTACAGTCATTTTCTCCTTAACAAGTTTATCCATTTGAGTCTCCATTTCTTTAATCCGAGCAGTTAGTTTGAGGATCAACTGCATCATCTCTTCTTTTTCTGTTTGATCCTGAAGTATTTCTTTGGTCTATGGGTACTCACTTTGAGGAAGCTTCAGGTATTTCCTCAAAGCTGCAATATCATCATTTTTCTTTTTTATCAAAACTTCAGCAACCTGAACATCTGAGGGTTCAATTCCCACCTGCAAAACTAAGTATTCTAAGGCCTTAATCCTTAGATCTTTGGCATCGAGGGATGCCTTATCCAGTTTCATTGGTCCTGCATATTTAAGGCATTATTTTTCAATTTGGTTGCACTCATTGCCTTTTTCACCACAGTTGAATATAGCATTTCAGAACTGTGTCTGTGGAATTCTATTTGGTCAAGCTCATGAATGTTTTCAGTATCTACCACAAATTCCATATTTTTGTAATCTACCACTGTCTTAGGTGCTGAAGTAGTTGGTTGCAGAAATGACACAATAATCTTATTTGTTGCATAATCAAAGGATGTCAGTAGCCTGTTTTGATTCCCTGGTTTTTTCTTAAGAAACTGAGAGTAAAACTTAGACTTGATTTCTTAATTCTTTTGCTTGATTTGCTTGTACTTTTCTTTGATATCTAAGTCTTTTTCCTCCACTGTGTGTGAGGAAAAAGATTTCATATTTTGTTTCTAAATCATCTGGGTATCATCTTTACCTGTTGTTTGATCTTTCCCAATCTCTGCAAGAGTCTCATTGATTATCACTATGGCTTCATCATTGTTTACCTCAGGCTCATTTGTATCCTCAACATCAATTATCTTTTATTTCCCTATGGAAGTGAATTTGAGCCTTTTATTGTAAATCAACTTGAGTTTTGTTTCTATGGTTGTTTCAGCTATATATGTTCCTTCATCTCTGCTTCTTTTAGCTGAAGTTTCTAGTGGCTTTACAACTTCCAGGGCCTGTGTTGTAACCACTTGTCTTGCCGCCTCTGCATTGACGACTGTATATGTCAATGTGTTTTCCACCCATTCTGTTTGATTTGCAAACTTCTCATTTTTTGGCTTATGTTCATGTATAAATGGTGTAAGTTTGCATTTAACCCTTAAATTACTCAAGATCCCTTGAGGATCATAGTTCCATGGAAAGCTCTCCTGTAATTTAATACCTGCTAGTATCTTGGTGATTTCCTTTTCTGCTTCTCTGTTATTTATGATGAAAGGCCCAACTTGATTTTTAAGCTTGAATTGGGTCTTTTTCCTGGCAGCTAAGAAGTTGATGGAGTCAGAATTTGGAATTTTCCTTAAGTATTCCAATGCAAAAACTCTCATGCACATGTATTTTGGCAACTTATAAGGTAATAAGTTTGAACCAAAAATTCTTATCTCTGTGTGTTTTTCATAAAGAAACCAATCTCCCATATTATTTTGTTCTGATAACTGCAATATTCTTTTCATGTCTTCATTTACTCTAGGCTGCTCTGCTTTATACAATATATTCATTGTTGGCTGAAGGAATAGGTCTGAAAAATCTGTATAACTGAAATCATTGCCTTCTTTCCTAAGCAAAGAATTCCAAAAGATGATGGACAGAGGCTGGCCCTCTAAGTCCATTTTTTGCAATGAAATTGGAAAATTGTCAGCTTGGAAGAACAGAAACAAATGAAACAGGTATGATGAGTTCCTAAATACCCCTTCAGTGGGTAGTTTGGTTAATTGGTGATGAATACTGTTTTCTATAAAACTGGCATAGTAAAAAACGAGTGCAGGGGGTTGAGCTGGAGAAAAAGTGGATAAAAATCCAAGAATGGATTCATCAGTGAATCCATCTGTGAAATATCCCAGTATAAAAGATAACATGGAAATAATATGCCTTGATCCTTCAGGAAATTTGGCAGTTGAATAAGGAGGGTTCAACTTAGGGATGTCAACATGGGAAGGCATAAAGTCCTGAAATATCATAAACCTTTTTGGGAAATCCAGGCTTAAGTACAACTGAGTTAAATATTCAATAGAAAGGGGGACTAAATGAGGATCAGATGGTAATTGTAGCATTTGATTTATGGATTTCGTTGTGTTTGTAAAAAGAACCTCTCTGTCTGCATTAATAATAGCCCTTTGGTCTGGTTCATAATGCTTTTGGCACAATCTGACAAGGTCCTGGCCAGGGTGGGTCAATGGCACTACATATTTTGGCAGATGAGTCTCCCAAATAGGTATTTCATCTTTATCAAGGTATTTATCATAGGACAAATTGTGTATTTCCAATAGATTAAATTATACCACAGGGTCAACAATCTTGTAATCCATATCAGTTAATGGAAGGGTTTCTACAACAGGTACTGGTGGCTAAAGTGGATTTACAGACTCAGCGGTTTTAGCAGTAAGTGGAGGAGTAGATTTGATGGCTCTTGATGCTTTATATTTGGGAGGCTTGGATCCACTAGGTTTAATAGACTTAGAACCCCCAACTTTGGATGTCCTCTGTTTCTTAGTCATTTTTGAATAACTAATGCAAGATTAAACTGTTTTCAAGAGTTGTTTTATTTAGACAGAGGATGAATTTATCAATTTATAAGCCAAGGATAAGCTTCAAGTGATATCTTTGCTCAATTAGGTATCTGAGATATGCAAACTGGTTTAAGACAGAAAATGAGGGTTTTATAAATAATTTGGACTGTAAAAAGGTGTTTTCATGATATATTTTGGTTTCAACCTCCTCCCTATTCTTTGAAATTGAATTTAAGTGAACACAACTGAGGAAATTGGCTTCAGAAGAGGCTTTTTGAACAAAACAATTTCTAGGGAAAATTTGCGAGGGTTTGGCCTGTTTTGGGAATTTTTGGGGAAATTTCTACAGATAATTCTCCTAATTTAGACTTTACTTTACTTATGGATGGTTTAACCTTGAAATTTTCAGTGTTTTTTTTCGAGAAATACCTCAAATGGCGGGTTTTTTGATTTTTTGAAGGGTTTTCTGCAACTTTTGTGGTTGAATTTGAGCTCTGGTCCAATTTGATGGAGTAGAAAATGGCTTGTCTAATCTTCAAATAGGGGATCTGTGGTTAAATCTGGGTTTTGATTTAGAATTTGATCAACCTGGGCCTAAACGCATTCGGGCGGCTTCAATACAGTCGGGCGGAGTTCTTTTTCGGTTTGGAATACGCAACTAAACATTAACAATGATATATCAAAGGTTTTAAACTTTGAAATTTAACCATCATAAATGCATTAAATATAGGTCTTATCATAGGCAGGAAGGCAGTTTAGATTTTCAAATGTGAAAACCATCGGTGGTTTTCGCACTGGCTCATGGTGGTAAGCTATATTTGGTGAAATGAATGCGATCGAATTGAATCGTGCCACATCACGGGAGGCGGAATATTGAAAAAAAATCATTTCGAATTGATTTTGGCTTTGGGAAAATGTTTTGTTTACGGGTGCGATATCAATTCTACACCATTAGATCTAACAAGTTGAAGCGAAGGGACAAGATTAAAAGGGAAGGTGCGGTTGAAAGGTATGTGGGGCCGGGTGTTAGGTCGCTATATTACTAGTATAGTCCCTTATTGTTGTTAGTGTAACCCCCTTATTGTTATTATTGTACCCTTGTAACCCCCATATTGTTATTATTTTTCCCTTAAATTATTATTGTTAGGTCGGTTAGTATTACATTGTGGCCCCACTAGGATTACATTGTGGCCCCATGGACTCCTATATATAGAAAGGAGGTTTTGTAATTTGAATCATCCTAGAATTGTTCATTCATGTAATGTATTGGAGGTTTCCCCCTCGAAGTTGCTTATTTATAAGGCGTTAATATCTCTTTTCTTCTCTTTTTGGAGCTGGTTCACAACATTTGGAATCAGAGCTTTGAGATTCTAGGGTTTTGCTGCTCCAAACAGGTCATTGTGGCATTTTTTCTATAACTTTTTTTCTACGTAGGTTTAGAATCTAAAATTTGTACAGTGCGAAGAAAAAATCCTGAGGGACATCATTACAAAATTTCAGATATTGGTTCACAATAGTTTCGGAGATATGATCTATGGAAGTTAGGGCTTTTTGAGGCTTCTGAATTTCCTCTCAAAGAGGTGATCGTGGGAAAATATTCATAGCTCTCTCTATGAGCATCAGATTGGAATGCTGTAAAAAGTGGCCGCAAGTAAACATACTATAGTTTTCGATCTATAAATTTCAGATCCAAAGGAGGAAACAATGACATGTGGCAAGTCGTACAAGTTCGCTCTACTGAACCAACCCAAAATTGGGTCATTGCGGGAGATTGGAAATAAATTTTCCTTGAAGAATCCAAATTAGATCAGACCTGTTTCATTTGGAAGAAGCTTCAGAGGGCTACTACATGGCTAAATTTCAGATATTTAGGATCCGCAATTATAGAGATAATTCAATTTCAATATCGAGCTCCTCAAAAGCAAGTAAAAGGTGTGTATTTTTTTTTTCCGAATTGCATAAGTCTTGTTTGAAGAATCAAGTTGAATTGATTCCAAGGGCATATTGTATAATAGATATCAGTATTAGATTCTAAAATGACCCCTAAAAATAATTCAACACCCATTAAGCCTTTAGAAAGCTCTACTATGACTCATGAAGATGAAGAATGGCAACATGACATATCAAAATTGCAAGACCAAGTGCAACAAATTTCGCTCTCGTAAAGAGTAACAAAAAATGACATGGAAGTTTTGAAGAAAGGCGTGGAAACTAATATGGATGGTTTGAAGAAAGGCATGGAATATAAGATGGATGGTTTGAAGAATGGCATGGAATCTAAGATAGATGGCATGGAAGCTACCATGGAATCTAAGATGGATGACATGGAAGCTAAGATTGATGAGAAAATGGAAAACATGAAGAATGATATAAAAGCAGACATGGAAGGTTTGACAAGTTTGATACAAGAAATGTTTCCTAATGGTGAAAAGATAGTAGAGGAAACTCATGATGATAACAAAATAAATGTTAATCGTGATTTCATAAAATCTAATGTTCAGGCGGGAAGAACCACCATATTCCAAAAATGGATATCAGGAAGTTTGATGGAAAGGATCCTGTAACATGGATACTATAGATGGAGCAATATTTTGATTTCCATAATGTGCAAAACACACAAAAGGTATGCATTGCAACTTTACATTTAAAACAAAATACATTTGTATGGTATCGATGGCTTTGCTCCCGTAAAAAAATTGTCACTTGGTCAATTTTTACGGAGGAAATGATAGCACATTATGAGGATACAAAGAGCAACACCTTCTTTAGCCAATTGATAAATCTCAAACAAAAGGGTTTAGTGGGGGAGCACATTGAGGACTTCAAAAATTGAATATAAGGGTAACTGATATTCCAGAGGAACACAGGATTGATCTCTTCATAGGTACTTTAAAGGATAACATCCAACATGAAGTTCGCGTTTTGGAACCTGATTCATTGGAGAAGGCATTCAGGTTGGCAAGAAAATTGAATGTAAAATTATGGCGACAAGGAAGCCTACCACTCACTTCTATAAAGAAGGAAGTGTTGCTACGCCTAGATTTCCACAACCTACAAGGTTGACACCACAACAATTGGAAGAAAAAAGAGTAAAAGGGCTTTGCTACAGTTGTGATAGCAAATACACTAAAGGTCATAAGTGTGCTGAGAAGAAATTATTTTACATAGATTGTGAAGAGGAAGAAGAAAATGAACAAGAAGAGGATATACACGAGGAACCAACCCAAGAAGAGGAAGAAATGAGTCTGACCATATAGTGTAATGCATTGGCAGGAATTACCACTCCTCAAAATCTCAAGATAGAAGGACATATCAAGAAGAAAAAGGTAATAGTGTTGATTGATTCAGGTAGTACCCATAATTTTATTCATTGTAAGGTAGCCAAGGAATTGAATTGTTTCCTATACCCAGCACCAGAATGTCAAGTGATGTTTGCAAATGGAGGAACTATAAATTGCTCTGGAAAATGCCATAATATCAAGCTAACCATGGGGGAATATGTATTGACTAGTCCAATGCTTTCCATTCCTATGGGAGGTGCTGATGTTGTACTAGGAGTACAATGGTTACAATCTTTTGGGACGGTAGCTTTTAATTTTTGAAAGAGCACTGTAATTTTTTTGAAAGAAGGAAATGGCAGTGGGTATTGGGGAAAGCGAGAAAAGAAATAAGCTCGATGTCATGACAAAGCTTCTAAAAGAAGAACAACGAGGCATATTACACAATTATGCTCACTAAATTCTGTCAAAGTATTACATTTACTGTGAGATCTCCAAAAAGTATTAGACAATAATTCCAAGGTTTTGAAACTCCCAAAGGACTCCCACCTATTCGTGATCATGATCATGCTATTCATTTAATTCCAGGAAGTGTTCCTCCAAACATCAGGCCTTATAGATATCTTTATGTCCAAAAGAGCGAAATTGAACGTATGATTACATAAATGTTAGAGGCGAGTATAATTCAACCTAGTCAAAGTTCTTTCTCTGCTCCTGTAGTATTGGTACACAAGAAGAATGGATCATGGCGCATGTGTCTAGATTATAGGGAGTTCAATAAGCTCACCATTAAAGATAAATTTCCCATTCTCATGATTGATGAATTATTGCATGAATTACATGGAGAAATTTATTTTACCAAGTTGGATCTTTGTTCAGGATATCATCAAAGTAGAATGAAAGTAGAAGATATTCAACAACATTTCGACCTCCTTAAATGATATGCGCTGGGCAATTGATAATGTAATAAAAACTTTGTATTATATTCATTATAACCAAAGTTTTATATCCAAATAAGTTATATATAAGCATGGCTTATGTGTAGTTAAAAGGGATTAAAACGTATGTGAGTGGGGGTGCATGGAGCGGGATTATAGGGTTTAACCTTGGGGGTTAATTATATATAAAACGTGAGGTTTTATATAATGGGAAAAGGGAAACAGTCACACTTTAACCTTGGCTTAAGTTTATGTGGGGAGGTAAGTGCGTTTACAAAGGTGCGGGGGTTTAAATATTTATAAAAGACTTAATATATCTTTAACACTTAGGATAAAATGTGATGGGTAGGGAAATTTTATAGCGCTTTTTAGAAATACATAAGATATGCAATAAAAGCCAATTTGCATTTTTAGTTTTATTATATAGTTTTAGACTTTTGGAAATGTTTATAACCATAGGGGGTGGGGTATTTGATTAAGGTTAGTTTTAGACCAAAGGGGGTATAATTTGGGATTTTAATTCACCATGTGGATAATAGCTTTGGTCAAAAATCTTTATAATAATGGGTTTTAGGGGGTATTTATCATAAAGGGAATTATATAGGTAGGATAAGGTAATTTTAGGGATTTAATAGCATAAGTTAGAAATTAATATGAAAAGGGGAAAGGAATACTCAAAAATACACTTATATGACTAAGTAAAGTGAAAATTTTTAAAGCAAAGCTTATTATTTCATAATTTCACCACTTTTACTCAGGATAGAGCATTTTTGAGGGTTTGTATGCTTTATGAATGAACAGAGTTAACCAAATGGATTTTTATGTATCATTAAGTAAAAAAGGAGTTTTTACTTATGAAAATGAATTAAATGTATGAATGATGAATGAATATTGGTGAAGGGGAGTTTATCATAAGAATCCAACATTTTCCACTATCCAGTCCTTAAGCCTTGGGTCCAGTCCCAAAAAAAGTCATAGAAATGCTCTGAGCCTTTTTGACTAGTAGTATAGAATATTGAATACTTAGAGGGGAGGGGAAATTAGTGATTTTTGCCCGATGATGAATATTGCATGCTTTCTTCCATTGCTTTCTACCTACCCAACATTATTCTAACATTTTTTCTTCCTTTTTGCAGGTGCATTTAATCTTGCTACCTTGAAACATTTTATTCTTTTGAAAGCATAAAAACTATGTAATTCTACCTTATTTCATCCGAGGGCTCAGATTAAATTGATGATATCCTAATTATTCTCTACCTATCTATTGATTTGTCGGGATTAAATTGTTTTACAAATCTTTATTCACTATCTAAAACATGGAAATTGAAAACATGACAAGTCAAGTTTAAACAGTTTAACTCATCATGGATTATGGCATTTATTGACACTCTGTCATAATCATTTGCAAAAAGTAAAAAGTAGTGGCATTTGGACTTGCACACTTTCATGTTTTATTTTCATCTTTTTTCTTTTGGGATCTATATTTTTTAAGTCCTTTGGTCTTTCTTTTAGGACTTTTTACTCTCTTTTTTGGTTTTTTATTTTATTTTTATTTTTTCAAAATATGGGAAAACAACTTGCAGAAAGCAAGGTATGTACATAATTTACAAGACTATCAAAAGTCAATTCAAAATTATGAATCCTATATTTATAGGACCCTAACAGCGGCTTCACATGGGGATGGCATTTCCTGGTGAATTGTCAAGAACTCTAAGACTAGTAGCCTTCAATTTTGACCATGACAATCCAGTAATTTTCTTTTGTTTTCTGCAAAAAACTCATATTTATGACATTTTACCCTTCAAATCTTAGGGCCTTCTCTCCGGGCTTCAACTTTGGAAAGAAAATGTCCAACCCAATCTAAATTTCAATGGATATTTACAATGATGTAAAAAGTAACTAGGACTAACTATTGGTTAACTCAGAAGAATAGTAGTGTTTGAGCATTCTACCATTAACTGGTCCTTCTTGAATATCTGTCCCATCCAAATCTTTGATGAAGAAAGAATTGTTACCCCTATATCCATAAATTACATAAGGTCCTTCCAATAGAAAGTCAAACTTCCCATGCTTACCTTTGTCCTCTCCTGGAATCCCATTTTAACACTTGATCTCCAATGTAAAAGTTATCTTCTTTACTTATTTTATCAAAAAATTTCTTGATTTTATCATGAATGACTTGGGATTTCTCATAGACTTCTTCCCTTGTTTGTTGTATATTTATAGTCTGATTTATCCTCCTTTGTATATCATTGATTTCTACTTGTGATTCTTGAATGATCTTCATTACTGTAACACCTAATGATGATGGAAAAACTACATTCATCCCATAAACAATTTGATAAGGGGAAGTGCCAATTGACTTTTTGGTGGTAAGTCTATCTACCCATAAGGCATAGACTAGCTTTTTATTCCAGGTCTTTTTATTATCTTCAAGTAATTTTTTAATGATATTTACAAGGCTTTTGTTTGAAGATTCAGCTAGGCCATTACCCTACGGGTAATAAACAATAGAGTGGCCTAGGGTAATATGATACTTGCGACAAAAGGCAATCATTTTCTTAGATTTAAATGTTGTTGCATTATCAGTAATTATTTTCTGAGGGCATCCAAATCTAGATAAAAGGTTGTTTTATATGAAAGAGATAATGACTGTGTCAATGGCTTGTCTGGTAGGAATGGCTTCAATCCACTTAGTAAAGTAATCTGTGGCAGTCAAAATCCACTTATGTTAGCCAGAGGATGGGGGGTGAATTTTTCCAATGAAGTCTAAACCCCATTGTTGAAATGGCATCTCAGTTGAAATTGGTTTTAAAGGTAAAGGTAGCAACTTCTTTTTTCCTTCAAAAATTTGACATTTGTGACATGAAGTAACAAATTTCTTAACATCAGCAAATAAGGTAGGCCAGTAAAAACCAGCTCCAAGGATCTTATCTGCAGTACTTTTCCAGTATAAATGCCCTCCACAGTCACCTGCATGAAATTCTTCAAGAATTTTTTCAGCTTCTGATTTTAGTAAACAATTTAGTAATATCCCACTATGTTCTTTCCAAAAAAGCACATTATCTAAAATACAAAATCTCATTGCTTAAGTTTAAGAAATCTAGCTTTTTTCCTTGATAATCCATGAGGAGCTTGTAAGTTTGTAAGTACAAAGATAATATCTGAGTACCAAGGTGAGTCTAGAAAGGCTTCATTGATCATTGGAGTCGCCATCTCTTCCTGGTCATCAATCTGAGCAATAAAATTTATGTCTAATGCATTGTTGTTGGATTTAGCCATTAATCTGGCTAATCCTTGTCCTTTAATGAGTTTTGCTGGTTCGATTTCTATGTCATATTCTAGGATAGTGGCAATCCACTTACCTATTCTTCCATCAGGGCCATCCTGAGTAAGAATGTCTTTAACTACT
Organism: Pinus albicaulis; assembly: GCA_034641835.2. Lineage (NCBI taxonomy): Eukaryota > Viridiplantae > Streptophyta > Pinopsida > Pinales > Pinaceae > Pinus > Pinus albicaulis. The sequence goes on from CM076573.1 coordinate 469,207,699, forward strand.
GAATTAGGGACATAGAAAATTATGTGGGAATAGAAAATGTAAACTCTGAAATATTTTATAGTTTTAACCAAGGCTAAGGCTTGTTTCTCCATTATGTTATAATTCAGAGGTGCATCTCTAAGAGTCTTACTGAAAAAAACTATAGGATGTTCAAAACCTTGATCATTCTTCTGCAGTAAAACTGCAGCAATGGTATGTTCTGATGCAAAAGAAAAAATTATAAAGTCTTTCTTGAAATCTGGATTGATTAAGACTGGTGTTTTAGTTAAAGCCTGTTTTATGGAATCAAATGATTGTTTGGCTTCAACTGTCCATTTTAAAGTTGAGTCCTTTTTGAGCATATTGTTCAGTTCTCTAATGATTTCAGCTAAGTTTGAAATAAATCTTCTCAAAAAGTTAATTTTACCTAAGAAAGCTTGTAATTATTTGATATTTCTAGGTGGATGAATGTTCAAAATTTCTTCTATCCTAGCAGGATCAATTCTAATTCCCTCTTTTGAAATTATATGTCCTAGTAACTTACGTTCCTCTAGTCCAAAGAGAGTTTTCTTGGGATTTAAAGAGATGCCAAATTTCCTACATTTAATGAAAACCTGTCTCAAATGATCCAAGTGTTCATTATTTGTTTTGGAAAATATAGTAATGTCATCTAGATAAATTACCAAGAATTCATGAATCTCCTTAGCAAAGGCTATGTCCATAGCTCTCTGAAAGGTTGCTCCTACATTCATCAAACCAAAGGGAATTTTCACATACATGAAAGTGCCCCAAGGAGTGGTGAAAGTTGTTTTAGCCTGATCTTCCTTTTGGACTAGGATCTGGTTGTATCCTGAAAAACCATCTAACAAAGAGATACTAAAGGAACCAACTACCCTTTGTAATATAATATCCATCTTTGGTAAAGGGTAATTATCCTTTAAAGACACTTTGTTAAGATTTCTAAAGTCGACACATAACCTAATTTCACCTGTTTTCTTTCTTGTTGGTACTAGGTTTGAAACCCAATCAAAATATCTGATTGGTGCAATGATTTGAGAATCATACATGCGTTTTACTTCCTTTTCTATCAAAGGTAATAGAACATGATTAATTCTCCTCAATTTTTGTTTGAATGGCTTCAGATTATCTTTTATGGGAATTTTGCGTTGGATTATGTTTCTGTCATAAGATTTAAGATCTTCATAACTCCAAGCAAACACATCTTGATATTCCTTTAAAAGATCAATGTATTGCTCATTTTCTTGTTGAGGTAAAGATTTAGACAGTTTAATCATTTTTGGTTTTAATTCTGACCCAATGTTACATTCCTCAATGTCAGACCTAACTGGTTCCATTTTTGGCTTTTTAGGCACTTCATTGGAATCAAAAAGGTCTTCCAAAGGGGTCAAACCTTTAGGCAAAAAGTTATCTTTCAAATCTAACATGTCAATTTCTTCTTCAATGATTTGCTCAACATCTATATTCCTCAAGTTATCTATATCAGATTGAGTAAATACAGTTGGTTTGTTAAATTTATGTACATCTATGTTATCTATTTCACAATCAATATCTGAATGTATATTACAGTCCGTATCTATTTTACAATTTTGAAATTATTCCTCATTATTCAAAAAATGGTAAATCTGTTCATCCTGAGAGAAAATCTGCTAGTACTTGAGGTTTTCTGGGATAATTGGTCTATGTTTAACCTCGGCAGTATACCTATGAGTTGGTTGGAATGGTAAGTTACAATTACTAGCAAAATTTGCTAGACAGTGTGCTTGCATGTTTTGTTTTCTGGGTATAGAAGCAAACTTGCATTCCAACAAATCATCAGTTAAATCAATTGTTGTATCTCTGTATCTGGCTAGTCTAGGATTATACACAGAATAATCTCCATTTATTTTCTTTATGATTAATTCTGAATCTCCCATGATTAGTATTCTTTTTCCTCCTAAGTTTCTAATGATTTGGAGGCCTAGAATAAGTGCCTCATACTCTGCCATGTTGTTGGTACATTTGAAGTTGAGTCTAAAGGCATGTCCTTCTGAATGATTAGTTTCCATATTTGTAATCCATACTCCTGCTCTTGCCCCTGATTTGTTTACAGAGCCATCAAAGTCTAAGTGCCAACGAGACTCATGAAACATGTCATTGTTTGGTTTTGGCTTTTTGTCAATCAATTTAGTTTGAATTTCATTTTTATCAGAGTTACACAAAATAAAAGAGTCAAGGTCAGTTGGTGTAGAATAAATAGGGTAATTTATGGATCTCTCAGCACTACTGACCATGAATTTCATTAAAGTTTCCCTATATAGATTTTTGGGTTGACCAAACACTGATATTGTAGCATAGCTCATGTCCAATTGTAGAGATCCCTGCAAATTTTCTCTCCATGAGCGAGAAAGAAGCATACCATACTTTGGTGGGATGTCAGCTACTACAATGTCCATTACCATACTCTTACCAGGGTACTGAACTAAATTCACACATAAGTCTTTAATTAATCCTAAGCACTTAACTTTGCTAGAGTCAAATGAAAACAAATCTTTATAAGGCCTGGTTATTTATAGATTAAGAGTTTCCATGATAGCTTTGGGTATTAAATTATGGGAAGTTCCTAAATCTAACATAGTGTTATGTAAAATCTGATCATGGATGGTAAGACTGATATTGAAAGGAGGTACTGATCCATCTGAATGCTTTCCATTCACATCAAGGCCAAAAATCAACTCAGGTTTATCATTATTCAAATTAATGGAATCTTCACCATCATTCATATTCAAAGTTTCAGTTATAGTTGATTTATATAAGTCACTTTTAACCAATTTTGTTAAAGGAATATGTATTTTTAACTTAGCAATTTCAGACTGAATATTGAATGAGGATTGAGATTTACTAATTTGAACTAATTCATCATTAGTAACTGTAATATGAGTTGGTTTTTCTTGATTTTCAACAGTTGTATTTTTATCTCAATTATCTTGACATTCTCTGTCTGAGTTTCTTTAGTTTTGTTGCTTTTAATTTTATTTTCAGGGACTATTTGTGTGCAGCAGAAATTTTATCAGACTTAGAATTATCAGTAGGTGTTCTGGAATTATCTGTTTTAGGATTTGCTGATTTAGAATCAACAGAAAAAATTTTAGGATCATAATTTGTTGTTTTTATTGAATCAGAGGCTTTAGGAGTATTAGATTTCTGTGCATCTTTAGAAGATTGAGCTACTTCATCAGTCATATCAACAATTTTGGGACTTGTTTATTTTTTAGGACTGGAAGGATTGGAATTTTGCTTATTTTCCCTTGGGAGAATTTGCAAAACTTTTGTTTTTGGGGCTTCTACATTTTTCTTATTTTGATTTTGGGAATTGTTTTTAGTAGAAGATTCATTATTTTTCTTGTTTCTAAGGTTATACTGACTGTGAATTTCATTAATAGCAAAGTCATAACCCTGTTTGTAGTGAAAGGATTCATTGGAGTTTAATTTGAGTTGTTGAAGCTCAAATAGTTCCAGATCTTCCTGAGTGAGGAAAATGGTGTTGTTTTCATCTATTCCCATTAGATGATTGATGTCATCCTCATCTCTTGAAATGGGGGCCTAATGTTTTGGTCTAGAGCAGCTTCTTTAGCTTTTCCAGGGTTATTATTTTTTCTGAAATTGGGATTTCTGATCTGAGATTGATTATCCCATTGAGGTTTTCTATCTAAATTATCTAATCTTTCTACCACCCTTTCTAAAGTTTTAGCAACGAAATCTAATTTAACATCCGAGTTTGAATTTTCTTCTTTAATTGTAACTCTTCTTTCATTTCTAAGTCTGGCCTTCCTAGCTAAAATGTTGATTTCTACACTAACATCATCTAATTGCATCTGTTTTAATGTTTGGGCATATTTTTATCTTAATTGATAGGCCATATCTGTATGAAATCCATCAGGGAATTTGAGTAGAACAGAGTAAGGTGTAGGTTTAAGAGCTGCAGGAATAGAATTATAGACACTATTATCCCTAGTGCAATAATATTGAACAAACTCAGTGGGAGATCTTTTGAAAGCATCAAACTCAGACAAAATTTGAAGGGGGTTCTTTTTTCTTTCCCATTTATTTAAAAATGTTATATGAAATGCAGCTAAATCAGCTACACTACCAACAACTAAATTTTTGAACCATTTTTTAACTTCTCCTGTCAAACTTTGGGAAAATAACCTCATCTGAACATCTGACTCATCAATCTCATAAATTTCACAGTAATCTGTCATTTTAGTTACATGTTGTTGAGCAGTATATTGTCAAAGGCCATCAAACTGTGGTACATTTTTTTGGTAATCTTGAGGCATACCATGGAGGTTTTGGGGTAAAACAAGGGGATCATACCTAACAACCATGGCTTGAAGCTTTGCTAAGCTGGGAGGTATAATAGTAATGATAGGGGCAGTGCTGGATATAGTAGCTGATGAATTAACAACTGCAGTTGAAGAGCTAGGAAAAGAAGATGGTATGTAAATGGAATTGCTGGGAAATAAAGATGTGGTGCTTATAAAATCTGATTGCAAAGTAGTGGATGCAGTGGATGAAGGAAATAATATGCTAGGCTGCAAAGGCAACTTAGGAATGAAATGGTATGTAGATGAACTTGCAGAAGTATCTATAAATGAAGTGAAAACATATAAAGATGAATCTGCTATTGGTATTATTGTTGTGTGCAATTGAGAAACTGGAGGTTTTATGTAAGACAACAAATGAGCTAATTCAATAGCTTCATTAATACCCTTAATCAATGAGACATTAATTTTTTCGACTGTGTTTTGATATTCAGATTTACTTGACTTTGTTCCTACTGAAATATTTTTTTGTTTTGCATTCAAAAATGAAAGGAAAACATGATCTATAATAGTATTTTTCAAATCAATTTCAGATTTAGTTTTAAACAATGAATATTCAAATTTTAGATCAAAATCAATATCATTTAAACTCACTAACTCTTTGGGTAAAGAATTGGCTTTTCTTAATGGTACTTCAGTTTCTAAATTGACAATTTGTTTTTTCTTTTTTCCAATCTGTTCTGGGTTATCTACTATAACTGTAGGCTTAGGATCTAGGTTAGACCTAGTATAGTAGGTTTTCCTGGAAGCCAAAATGACTGTTTTGAATACCCACAACCTATAAAAATAATCTTAAAGTAAAAAGATAATTGAAAGATCTTCCTTTAAGACTAAATTTAAGACTGGAGATTGGTTAGTCCCCAGTATGGTTGCCAGTATGTTATCACTCTAGTAATTTCTTAAGTTGTGGGATTTGAGTTTTTAGTCTAAGAAAACTAGAGGTAACCACAAACCTACTTCAAATTATAGGATCTAGCCTTCCTAGAATTCAGAGAGGGCTCTCTCTTCAAGATTTATCTTTGTTTTTTATTTATGTTTTTAGGCTATTTATGATAGAACAATTGGTTTTGTTTTTAAAGGTTTTGGTGGGAAAAAATCACTTAGAGGTAAACTAGAGAGAAATCTACTTGTCCATTGGGCTATGGAGTCTAAATCTAGTTGGCAGCACTAGAAGTCAAGGGCAAAAAGGTACAAATGTATTCAGGGTAAGATAGATAACCCTCAGAGATTTGGAAAAGTGTTTTTTGGTGAAATGGTATGATCAGGATAAAGAACTATGAAGGATCCTTTGATCCAGAAAATGGAAGGAGGAGGCAGGGGTCAAACGGGAGTAGGAGCAATTAAGAATTCCTAACACCGGAAATCAGTAGAAAACATTTAAATGGTAACTAGTTAAAGATAGGGAGTATAAGACTAGCCTGTAGTAATATTCCTAGTTACTCATTAAGATAGAACAAACATATAATGAATTGCATGAAACTCAAGAAAGAAAACAATGACAAGCAGAAAGTACTTCACTCATCAGCTTATCACAGGGATCCTAAATTATGATGCCAGTTTAGCGTTGTCCAGTCTACTACTTCGAAATCAACACATAATAGCCTCCAATGTTCAGCAAAAAAGTCTATAGTAAAGTCTAGCAATTTTATTCCACACTCAATACTTCAAATGTAGAAGTATTTATACAAAATGTAGTTAGAAACATCCTAGAGAAATGTAGGAATATCTTTAGGAAATATAAAATATCTTTACAAAATAAGAGGGACAACAACTTAACAAATCAGCAAGCTATCCTCTTTATCCAAAATATATAGAACAACTTTATCTAACAAGGAGCTTTTTATTGAATAGTTGTCCTGCTTGCTGGCTGTTTAGGAAATATCTTTGTTTGAGTTGCCTTGGCTAACACACTTTCTTCTGATACTCTTTAACGTTGCTTCTTTAAACATTGATACACTTTGACTGATATTTCACTCTTTACTACTGAAAAATATGTCTTACTGTAGTAAAAAATTAGCTGATTGTCTCTTTATTTCACTGTTTCTGTTTGACTATTTTTAGTGCATTTTTCTTCATTGTTTTATCTTTTCACTGTTACATTAAATCTGTGAATTCCTACCACTGTTCTTCACTGGGAATTTTTATATTCTTCAGCTTTCTAAAATTCTCACCTGCCTTTGTGTATTTAGCAAAATTGGGTTTAAACACAAAAAGATGTTTGATCTGATGTTGAAGAAAGAACAAATCTTCAAAGTGTTGGAGGAGGACTTTACCTGTAGGAGTGCCTTGTGGCAATGGTTTAATTATTTGCTCCTTGGAAAATTCTTTGATTTTGTTATCATAATATTTATGGGGCATTAATTTCTCATTAAAGACATGAATGTCTGGCAAGCCCTTCTTTCTCAGGTTTGTATACTTCACCATAAACTTTTTTATGGAAATATTCATTGCTTCACACTTCTCTTCTAGGTAGTTCATCAAATTTTTCTTTGTTACCACCTTTTTAATCTACAAAATGGTCTCTGTTCTATCCAGTATCTGTAACTCTTCCGACTCTACCCTTTTCTTTTTGTTCAGAAAAGTGATGAGTTTTAAAGCCTGAGCTGGCTTATCAGTTAACTCATCCTTAGTTTTCTGAATCTCAATTTGGGCTGCTAATAGTAAGTCTTTTTGCGCATAGATGACCTGAATTGAAGGCCATTGAGAATGAATGGCCTCGATTATGTTTTTCCATAAATGATTCTTGACAAATGCAATTTGTTTAGTGAATGTTAGCTCTTTCTGTAATCCCTTAATTTTATCTTCAAGTCTAATTTCTTTCTGCTCATGGGTTTTAGCATTTATTTGAGCTAACTTATTTGTGGATTCAAGATTTTCAATCATTTTCTTTAGGCTATTGATTTCATTATTTTTCAAGGACATTTCCTCCATAGCCTTCATAATCTGACCTGATCCATCTGTTTGATGTACCTGTGTTGTTGAAGAATCTGTGGCTGATGTAGTAGCTGAATGCACTAGCACTGCAGTTGCCAATGGCTCATTAGGTGCTAATTTTTCTCCCAAAGTAGAAACCACAACTGTGGTAATTACTCATATAACTGTAGGAATAATTGGAGCATCAGTTTCCTTTACAGTCTCTTTCTCCTTAACAAGTTTATCCATTTGAGTCTCCATTTCTTTAATCTGAGTAGTTAGTTTGAGTATCAACTGCATAATCTCTTCTTTTTCTATTTGATCCTGAAGTATTTCTTTGGTCTGTGGGTGCTCACTTTGAGGATTTTTCAGCTGTTTCCTCAAAGTTGCAATATCATCATTTTTATTTTTTTATCAAAACTTCAACAGCCTGAGCATCTGAGGGATTAATTCCCACCTGCAAAACTAAGTCTTCTAAGGACTTAATCCTTAGATCTTTGGCATAGAGGGATGCCTTGTCCAGTTTCATTTGGTCCTGAATATTTAAGAAAGTATTTTGCAATTTGGTTGCACTCATTGCCTTTCTCACCACAGTTGAATATAGAATTTCAGAACTGTGTCTGTGGAATTCTATTTGGTCAAGCTCATTGATGTTTTTAGTATCTACCTCAAATTCCATATTTTTGTAATCTTCCACTATCTTAGGTGTTGAAGTAGTTGGTTGCAGAAATGACACAATCATCTTATTTGTTGCATAATGAAAGGTTGTCAGTAGCCTGTTTTGATTCCCTCTTTTTTGCTTAAGAAACTGAGAGTAAATCTCAGACTTGATTTCTTCATTCTTTTTCTTTATTTGCTTGTAATTTTGTTTGATATCTAAGTATTTTTCCTCCATTGTGTGTGAGGAAAAAGATTTCATATTTTGTTTCTCAATCATCTGGGTATCATATTTACCTGCTGTTTGATCTTTTCCAATCTCTGCAAGAGTCTCATTGATTATCATTGTGGCTTCATCATTGTTTACCTCAGGCTCATTTGTATCCTCAACATCAATTACCTTTTATTTCCCTATGGAACTGAATTGGAGCCTTTTATTGTAAATCAACTTGAGTTTTATTTTTGTGGTTGTTTCAGTTGTATCTGTTCCTTCATCTCTGTTTCTTTTAGCTGAAGTTTCTAGTGGATTCACAACTTCCAGGGCCTGTGTTGTAACCACTTGTCCTGCTGCCTCTGCATTGATGACTGTATTTGTCAATGTGTTTTCCACCCATTCTATCTGATTTGCAAACTTCTCAATTTCTGGCTTAGGTTCATGTATAAATGGTGTAAGTTTGCATTTAATCCTTAAATTACTCAAGATCCCTTGAGGATCATAGTTCCATGGAAAGCTATCCCGAAATTTAATACCTACTAATTTCTTGGTGATTTCCTTTTCTTCTTCTCTATTATTTATGATGAAAGGCCCAACTTGATTTTGAAGCTTGAATTGGGTCTTTTTCCTGGTAGCTAAGCAGTTGATGGAGTTAGAATTTATAATTTTCCTTAAGTATTCCAATGCAAAATCTCTCATGCACATGTATTTTGGTAACTTATAAGGTAATAAGTTTGAACCAAAAATTCTTATCTCTGTGTGTTTTTCATAAAGAAACCAATCTCCCATCTTATTTTGTTCTGATAACTGCAATATTTTTTTCATGTATTCATTTACTGCAAAAAATTTTTTTTTTCTGCTTTGTACAAAATATTCATTGCTGTATGGAGGAAAAGGTCTGAGAAGTCTGTATAAGTGAATTCACTGTTTTCTTTCCTCAGCAAGAAAGTCCAAAAGACAATAGACAAAGGCTTACCCTCCAAGTCCATTTTTTGCAATGAAATTGGAAAATTGTCAGCTTGGAAAAATAGAAACAAATGAAACAAGTATGATGAGTACCTAAATACCCCTTAAGTGAGTAGTTTGGTCAATTGGTGATGAATGCTATCAACTATAAAACTGGCATAATAAAAAATGAGTGCAGGGGGTTGACCTGGGAGATAAAGTGGATAGAAAGACAAGAATGGATTCATCAGCAAATCCATCTGTGAAATATCTCAGTATAAAAGATAACATGGAAATAATATGCCTTGATCCTTCAGGAAATTTGGCAGTTCAATAAGGAGGGTTAAACTTAGGGATGTCAGCATGGGAAGGCATAAAGTCCTAAAATATCATAAACCTTTTTGGGAAATTTAGGCTTAAGTACAACTGAGTTAAATATCCAATAGAAGGGGGACTAAATGAGGATCAGATGGTAATTGTAGCATTTGATTTATGGATTCTGCTATGATTGTAAAAAGAACCTCTTTGTATGCATTAATAATAGCCCTTTGGTCTGGTTCATAATGCTTTTGGTACAATCTGACAAGGTCATGGCGAGGGTGGGTCAATGGCACTACATATTTGGGTAGATGAGTCTCCCAAATAGGTATTTCATATTTATCAATGTATTTATCATAGCACCAATTTTGTATTTCCAATAGATTAAATTCTACCACAGGGTCAGCAATCTTGTAATCCATATCAATCAATGGAAGGGTTTCTACAGTAGGTACTGGTGGCTGAAGTGGATTTACAGACTCAGTAGTTTTAGCAGTAAGTGCAGGAGTAGATTTGATGGCTTTTGATGCTTCAGATTTGGGAGGCTTGGATCCACTAGGTTTCATAGGCTTAGAACCCCCAGCTTTGGCTGTCATTTGTTTCTTAGTCATTTTTGAATAACTAATGAAAGTTTAAACTATTTGCAAGAGTTTTTTTCTTCAGACAGAGGATGGATTTATCAATTTATAAGCCAAGGATAAGCTTCAAGTGATATCTTTGCTCAATTAGGTATCTGAGATATTGAAATTGGTTTAAGACAGAAAATGAGGGTTTTTTGAATAATTTGGACTATAAAAAGGCATTTTCAGGATATATTTGGGTTTCAACCTCCTCCCTGTTCTTTGAAATTGAATTTAAGTGAACACAACTGAGGAAATTGGCTTCAGAAGAGGCTTTTTTAACACAACAATTTCTGGGGAAAATTTGCGAGGGTTTGGCCATTTTTGGCCATTTTTTGGGCAATTTCTATGGATAATTCTCTAATTCAGAATTTAATTTACTTATGGATGGTTTAAACTTGAAATTTGTAGTTTTTTTTGTCAAAAAATACCTCAAATGGAGGGTTTTTTTTATTGTTGGAAGGGTTTTCTGCAACTTTTATGGTTGAATTTGAGCTCTGGTCCAATTTGTTGGAGTAGAAAATGGCTCGTCTAATTTTCAAACAGGGGATCTGTGGTTAAATCTGGGTTTTTATTTAGAAATTGATCAACCTGGGCTTAAACACAGTCGGGCGGCTTCAATACAGTCGGGCGGAGTTCTTTTTCGGTTTGGAATACACAACTAAACATTAACAATGATATATCAAAGGTTTTAAACTTTGATATTTAACTATCGTAAATGCATTAATTATAGGTCTTATCACAGGCGGGAAGGAAATTTAGATTTTCAAATGCGAAAACCATCGGTGGTTTTCGCGTTGGCTCACGGTGGTAAGCTATATTTAGTGAAACGAACGTGATCGAATGAAATCGTGCCACATCATGGGAGGCAGAATATTGAAAACAACTCATTTCACATTGATTTTGGCTTTGGATGAACATTTGGTTTACGGGCACGATATCGATTCTACACCTCAGATCTAAAGTTTAAGCGAAGGGCCAAGATTAAAAGGTAAGGTGTGGTTGAAAGGTATGTGGGGCCGGGGAAAATGATATGCATTGGGCAATTGATAATGTAATAAAACCTTTGTATTATATGCATTATAATCAAAGTTTTATATCCAAAGGGGTTATATATAAGCGGGGCTTATGTGTAGTAAAAAGGGTTTAAAAGTATGTGAGTGGGGGCACATGGAGCGGGATTATAGAGTTTAACCTTGGGTTAATTTTATATAAAACTTGAGGTTTTATATAATGGGAAGGTCACACTTTAACCTTGGCTTGAGTTTATGTGGGGAGGTAAGTGAATTTACAAAGGCGCGGGGGTTTAAATATTTATAAGAGACTTAATATATCTTTAACACTTAGGATAAAATGTGATGGGTAGGGAAATGATATAGCGCTTTTTAGAAGTACATAAGATATGCAATAAAAGCCAATTTTCATTTTTAGTTTTATTATATAGTTTTAGACTTTTGGAGGGGTATATAACCATAGGGGGCGGGGTATTTGATTAAGGTTAATTTTAGACCAAAGGGGGTATAATTTGGGATTTTAATTCACCATGTGCATATTAACTTTGGTCTAAAAACTATATAATACTAGGTTTTAGGGGCTATTTTAGATAAAGGGAATTATTTAAGTATTTTAAGCATTTAATAGCATAAGTTGGAAATTAATATAACAAGGGGAAATGAATACACAAAAATACACTTATATGCCTAAGTGTAGTGAATTTTTTTAAAGAAAAGCTTATTATTTCATAAATTCATCACTTTTACTCAGGATAGAGTGTTTTTTGAGGGTTTGTATTCTTTATGAATGAAGGGAGTTAATCAAATGGGCTTTTATGTATCATTGAGTAAAAAAGGTGTTTTTACTTATGAAAATAAATTAAATGTATGAATGATGAATGAATATTGGTGAAGGGGAGTTTATCATAAGAATTCAACATTTTCCACTATCCAGTCATTGAGCCTTGGGTTTGGTCCCAACATAAGTCAAAGAAATGCTCTGATCCTCTTTGACTAGAAGTATAGAATAGTGAATACCTACAAGGGGAGGGAAATTGTGATTTTTTCCCAGTGAAGAATATTTACATGATTTTTCCCACTTATTTCTACCTACCCAACATTACTCTAACATTTTTTCTTCCTTTTAGCAGGTGCATTTAAGCTTGCTACCTTGAGACATTTTATTCTTTTGAGAGCATAAAACTATCTAATTCTACCTTATTTCATCTGAGGGCTCAGATTAAACTGATGAGCTCCTAATTATTTTCTACCTATCTCCTGATTTGTCAGGATTAAATTGTTTGACAAAACTTTATTCACTATCTAAACATGGAAATTGAAAACATGACAAGTCAAGTTTAAACAGTTTAACTCATAATGGATTATGGCATTTATTGACACTCTTCCATAATCATTTGCAAAAAGTAAAAATTAGTGGCATTTGAACTTGCACACTTTCATGATTTATTTTCATCTTTTTTCTTTTGGGGTCTATGTATTTTTTAAGTCTTTTGATCTTTCCTTTAGGACATTTTACCCTCTTTTTGATTTTTTTTTATTTTTTGATTTTTTTGATTTTTTTCAAAATATGGGAAAACAACTTGCAGAAAGCAAGGTATGTATATATTTTACAAGACTATCAAATGTCAATTCAAAATTATGAATCCTATATTTATAGGACCCTAACAAAATGGGTGGCAAAACAACTCATTAGAGCACCAAGAAAGGAGCAACATGAATATGTTTGATCATGAACTCAATAGTGTAGGGTTTACATCTGATTTGAAATATATTATCGGAGGAAAGCAAGGTATAACATCCTGCGAGGCCATAACAACTAAATATTTGATGGATAATATGCAAGGGAACCCATGAAGAAGTGTAATAATCCCAAATGGGAAAAGCAAGAATATAGTGCAAAACCATGGAGATAGCAGTGTAAAACATCACATCAATAATGGAGGCCAACATGGAGCTTCTTAATACATTATATCATCAGAAAACAAGTATAAAATGATAGGCCACAAGGCATAGAACAAGATGCAATAGACCTCTAATGAAGAAATCCCTCAAAATGATGCGATGCTACTATATCAAAATGTCAGAAGATAGCTACATCGTAGTCATAAGTACACTACTACAGCAAAGTAATATAAAAATATGTAGGGTTGTTATATGCCTCAAAATATATGAATAATAGATATCTAGTCTTTATACAATCACCTACAAAGAACCCATAAATGGTTTTAAGATATACACCATAATACAAATGGGATCTAAAGCCCTAAGGCTGAATATTCACTACAAAATAATAAATGGAAAGTTGTGGCTGATATGATATGCACAATAGAATAGCCTCCTCCAATGGATCCTCTAAATGAAAGGCAAATCCCTTTCACTAGAAAACCTCCTCTCCCAATGGTGTACTGAAAACACCCTGCAACTCCTCCCTAGAAATAACACAGTCCAAGACAGAAACTATGTTGTAGGGGAAAATAATGATGTGGCCTGATGCGAAATGCTACAATAAGCCTCAAGGGCCTTCCTCGCCAGCCTTCCAATGGAAGGAAACCTTCCTCCAATTAAAAATAGATCAGAAATTACCCAGATCTAGTCTCCATTGATGCAACCCTGCAACACAACACACCCTGAACAAGAAATGCACTGTACCATAAAACTGTAGCTTTGTCCAAATTCCTGATAGTGGAATGTAGTACAAGACTCCTCCAAGAGATTCTCAATGTAAGAGGTGGGATTCCCGATAAAGAACACCCTGTGCTAAACAACACTGCAATCCTAGCTACACAGATGAAGAAATAAAAGTCTAAACAAACCAAATATCTAAAAATATCAATTCATAAGAATATCATACATAATGATCTAAGGTTTCCATCCTCTTCCTTATATAATTTGTGTGCTTCCAAACCCTAAGCCCCATATAATAATGGCACTACTTCCTTGCAAAGTATCTCCATCTAAAACTGCGATGTCCCTCATTGATTGCCACTCCTCCATGACAACGTTGTTGATTTGGTCAAAGTTGACCCAGTCAAGGTGCTCCAGCCCCCTTTCACACTTAAAGGTGTTGAATTAAGCTGCTAAAATATATCCTTTTCACATTGGCATTATTTATTCATTATTAAGGAGAATTATGGATCTCCATTGTCCTCTTATTCATTAAACAGAAATCAAAAGAAAAATTTAATATTCCAACTAGCTCGTGGCTAATTAGGAATATTACAGTCCTCCCTTCCCAAATGTTGCTTGTCCTCAAGCAACTAACAAGGTGAGTGCTGCAACTCTTCTCCTCCTCCATTGGTGACATCAACATGTGATAAGATTCCCTCATAAGTTATGTGTCTACCAATCCATCCCTCCATGAAATTTTCCTCCATAGTTCTTATGAGATGAAAATAATTCATCCCACAAGGAGACAATAGTTCCAATGAAACCAACATGGTTTGCCCAATGTTCTCCCTGAAACATGTAGCATAATTAACATGGAGAATTTATCTTCCATAGGGCACATACATTCCTCCCATCCTTCCTCCAATCATTCCCATAAAAAGAATAAGCACATCGTCAATGTATGGGATCAAAATTAAGTACATACAAACAGAAATTTGTAAAAATGGAGGTGTGTCATAGTCCCACATGTGGAACCAGTGCAGTAAATCTCCTAACTACATTAGTTAATGATATGGAAAGTAGTTTACCCACCACTTACATGATGCCCAAGTCTTCTCAAAATGGCTAAAAGTGTGATATATGTTTGGTGCTTTTGGAGTGCACCCACAATGATACAATATCTCCCTATGTCCTCCAAGGGAGTGGCCATGTTTAGAAATGTTTATGGCCCAAAGTTGGCCATGAAGTTTATATGGAATAATGCTCTTACTTGGAGCTATGGCCTGCATATACATGGTAAAGGAATGCAAGTAATCATCAAATGAAACATTATGTACATAAGCATGTTCTTTACCAAACATTATGTCCATACAAATGGAGTGGTCCATAGATAGATCCCCTCTCATTCCAAAAGAGGAAATAGGTGGCTGTAATAACTCCTTTATTGAGTTATGTCTCTCTCCAAAATCCACATGGTTCATGCATCTTTTAAAATTCTGATATAGTTCCTCTTCAAAGCCTTCCCAAGTGTAGCTCTCCATGATAGTGTTGTATGCCTTCATGGAATAAATATGGTTAAAAAGGAAATATTCATAAGCCCTTTGTAGCAACTTCTCCTTGAGCTTGGAGGCTCTAGATAAGAATATCCTACCATGATGACATATGACTTCATATTGGATTGAATAGCCCTCTTCATGTAGCTGGTCATCAAGTATCATGCATGTGAAAAGATCCTTAGAATAATCCATCAACAATTGGGATTTCCAATATGGATCAATCTTCCATAGTGATAGCACTGATGATCTATCACAAAGAAAATTGTTCATATGGATGCCCTTCTCCTTGAAATCTCCCATGCCAAAGGTATATGTTGGAAGTTTGCTATCCTTCCCATGCTTCTTCTCCCCCATCGTAGAATCTGAAATGAGAGTGGGTAATGATGATGTTGGGAGAATGTATCCCTCGTCCTTGAGTCTACCCAAGACTCTCAACACTATATCTTGGCCTTCTAATGCTCCCATCCCTCCTAGATATATGAATGGACCATGATGATGTGAGAAATATCTCACCAAATCTGGATCAGGTGGCCTCCCAGGTGGTTTGCCACAAAATAATAATGTCCCATGAACCAATCTCATATGCATAATAGAGGGGACTATCATGTCTCTGCTTCCACTGTGAAA
The DNA here is from genome assembly GCA_034641835.2 of Pinus albicaulis. Classification (NCBI taxonomy): domain Eukaryota; kingdom Viridiplantae; phylum Streptophyta; class Pinopsida; order Pinales; family Pinaceae; genus Pinus; species Pinus albicaulis. The sequence continues at coordinate 469,223,530 of CM076573.1, forward strand.
ATCCAACTCTATTTCTTATGTGGATGTTTCATGACATTTGGGTACAACTCTTAATGATGCAAGAGTCCCTATAACTGGAGCAATTGCTCCATCCTCACCCCCTGGTGGTGGTGGATCATCTCCTTCTATTCCAGTGTTGTGACCCCTCTCTTGCTCTTCTTCTTCCTCATCCTCATCATCTGAGAAGACCTCTAGGTAGTGTGCCTTTCCTTCTGCATATTTATGTCCAGGTGCCCAAGATTCTTGGCATGTGAAGCAAAGCTTCCTCCTCCTCAAATCTCTTTGGACATCATCATCAAGAGGTTTTTTATTTTGGCTCTCCTTTGGGAGAGGAGCCTTTACATATTTTCCCTTTGATGGAGAAGAGGGCTTATGTTGAAATGTTGTCTTTGATTTGGCAAGGCATCTTGAAGATCTCTAGCCCTTTCAATGGAACATGGAAGGGTAGTGGGCTTGGTAGACTTAACCAACACATGAAGAGGTTCATATAACCCATCAATGAACATATAGACCCTCCTTGTTGCAGATAAATTAGGAACCATAATAGAAAGCCTCAAAAATTTAGAAATATAAGTTTCTGGATTACCTGAATGTTTTAGCTTTGCAAACCCCACGAATGCTGCTTTAGGATCTCTTCTATCAAACCTCTCCACCAACCTCCTTGTGAACTCTAAATATGCAGTCACATTGGCATGGCCCAATGTAGACAAGCCATAGAACCACCAATCATGTGCTTCACCTTCAAGGTGCAGCACTGCTATCTTAATGGCCTCCATTCATGGAACTTTGTTCAATTGGAAGTAGATGTCAAGCTTCTCTACCCATTATTTGGCAGTACATTTGGAGGACCCATCAAATTTGGGTAAGAAAAATATTCCCATAGTGTTGTAATATTCCTAAATTAGCTTACTGCTAATAGGAATATTAATTTTTCTTTTGAAATCTAGATGGATGAATAAATGGGCAAGGAGGCTCATAAATTGCTCAAGTATGAATAAAAATCCCTCATAGCGTGAAAAGGGCTCATGAAATAACCAGATCAAGCATCCACATGTGTGAAAAATGTCTAAAATATGTGGACAAGGTCAAGTTTTACCAAGTCAACAACATTTATTCTCAAAGAGTGGATCCTAAATAAATATAGCTCAATGTGAATGGAAATCAAGCTAGCCAACTAAAATGAAGACACCTTGAGTGTGGAAGAGGTTGATCACTTGACCAAGTCAACCATGACCATATCTACAGCGTAGTCTAGATGCATTGAACCTCTTTGAGGGACAACATAGTTCTAGAAGGAGGTTTTACATGTGAAAGAGGCTAAACTAATGAAGTGATTTAGGGTTTTGACAAGAATCCAATATTATAAAAGGAGGAGGAGAGAAACATGAAGAGGTTGTTGAAGATATTATTTTCTGAAGCTATAATTTGCTTAGACATCCCTTGTTGGGCTTTCCTGTTTAGGATTCCCACCTCCTTCATTGATCAGCTCTTGGAGGATACTTGTTCCATATTGTCCAGTATCAGGCTTGGGCCAAGCTTCACCTTACACCTACAACACTGATCCCGTTGAGGGTTGGGTTGTCCTTGTGAGTTGCAGCAGTGGAAGACACTAGATCTGCTCAAATCTAGTCTATACTAGTGGCTCTTCTCAGTGAGTGTGTCTTTTAACCTCCTGGAAGAGTGCATTAGCTGATTGAGCTTTAGATCCAGAACTTGGAATTAGGCCAAAGCATTCTCAGAGCCTACAGACCATTTTCTCTCCCTATACTGCATTATTTGCAAAGGAGAAGTTGCAGGGTGTTTTGTTTGCATTTTGGAGGAGAGATCTCCGGTGTTAGGATTCTTCCTCTCACTGTGTTGATCCATGGATTGGCCACCCAATCCATGTTTGTTTCAGATATGATCTGCTTTCCTATTGTATGCTTTATAAATTTTTGAATATTTCTACATATCTGCAGCTTTAGATGTCAGATCTACTCTCTGTGCTTCATGTTTTGCACCAAACCCCAAGGGGAATGTATAGATGAGCATTTCTTGTACACAGATTTGTATTAGATCTAAATTTTTATGTACAGATCTGCTCTATATTTGAAAATTAATAAACTGCTACTTCAGCCCCTAAAAATAATTTTTTCATGTTTATGCAGTCTTTTCTTGTGGTTGTAGCAACTAATTTCTGAGGATTTTTCCTGTATTGTCTCATTCTTTCTCTTGTACAATGTATGGGCTGTAATGTAAATCTGATTTGCTGTTATAAATATGATTTATGAACCTCCATATTAGCCTAATAATATGATTCAGTTGATCTACATTATGTTTGAAGAATTCCTTTGCATATAGTTGCAACCCCTCTCTTTGGGTGATTTTCATCTAGACTAGTTTGTGGGAGATCTGTTTAACCCACCTAGTCCGATTTGTTTTTTCTCTCCTTTTGGATTTAGATCTTATATGGGTTTATCTAAGGGATATAGGAGCTGCAAACTCATTTCTGTACACAGAATTCTCAGAAGCGCGTTATTTCAACATGCTTGTCGAGTTGTTCTAGATTTGGAATATTACAGTGGTATCAAAGCAAGATCTTTGGCTTAGCCTGTGGGCTTCAAGAAAAAGTAATATAAAGAAAATAGAAAGGTTAGAATGATGAAGAGGATGGAATTACTCTCATCACTTTTCAAATCTAGTAAGAACCTCTACGAGGAGGTTGGACAAGAAGAAGAGAGAAGGAGCAGTGAAACTCCTAGAGAATTTCAAGAGCAAGACGGTCTCCTGATCATATCTATAAGATCAATACATGAGGAAAATTCTAAATCCTCATCTCATGGATATGTTCACTCAGCCATATCACCCAATATTCAATGTTCTGTCAGTGATTTATTCATGAAGAAGAAGAAAAGAGGTGTACCGGAGAAGGAGACTCTTGGAGAGTATTTGCAGGAGTATGAAGGTAAATCTAAGGAGTTCAAATAAGACTTGAACTTCCAAGGATTCTACAAGATCAAAAAGGACGGAAGCACAAAGGGGAAACAACATGATGCGAGTATATTCTTTCTATATACTTTTGATGGATCACCTAAATGTCCGGTCAGGGTTTGGGTGGAGGAGCTAGACAAATTTGTGCAACAACACCAAGTTTCAGAAATTGAAGCCATCAAAGTAGCAGCGCTACATTTTGAAGGTAAATCATATTCTTGGTGGTTTTTTGAGTCCTTTTCCTTAAGAAATGAAAATACACCTACTTATGACAGTTTTATTAAAAGATTAGTGGAAAGGTTTGATGGAGCTCCATGTGTAACATCTTCTGTTAACACTATCAAACCATATCAAACAAATCTTTTGCATGAGTTGGAAGGGTCTATGAATCCAACTCCATTTCTGAAAACCATGGAAGAAGGTGTCAGTTTGTTTGATACCTTTCCAAGGGCAAGATATCCATTGGATTAAGGGTTCTCTTCTCAAGAGGAAAGCATGAAGGTTTCTCCTTCAATAGATGACCAAGATCACTCATTGCAAAGGATGTCATCAAGCCGATTTATTATCCTTCAGAAGATCATACCTCTGATATCTTCACCAAACCTCTTGGCAGAATAAAATTTACTAAGTTCAAAGATGAACTTGGTATATGTTGTAATGTATCTTTGGATCATAGGGGGGAATGTTAGATGATTCAAATATAATAATGTAAATTTAGGATAAAAATATTTATTAAATTATAATATTTAATAAATATTAGAGACACTTAGAAATAGAATATTGTTAGCAAAGATAGGACTCTAGAATGGAGTCGTATCTTAGGCTTTAAAATAAGAATAAAGTTAGTAGATTGTATAGAAGATCATTTATTGTAAATGGACACTTTTTATTTTTTCAAGTGATCCATAACTAAATTAATTTAGGACATATAGCTTATAAATAGGTTAGTCTCCTAATTGTGATTTTAGTAAAAGTTTACGTTTGTAAACTCTTGCAACTTTTTATGTAATTTCTTTTCACTATCAATAAAAGTAAATGTCTGAGGACACTTCTAACATTAAAACATGTGCATACCTTGGTAAATATTGGGAACATATTGTACTACTACAAGGGTTACTTCCTCCAGTGTGATGGCTTCCCCCAACTATCGATGATGATGTCTTCGCTTCTATGGATGCATCGGTGTTGGTACAAGTCTCCTCTTCCTCATGCATCTCCAGAATAGTGCATGGGACTCTAAATTTCAAGAGATCAAGACCACTTTGCAAACGTGCAAGTGTTCTTTCTCTTGATGCAAGTGCTCTTGCAGAAAGTGGTGGTGAAGGCCTCTTCTCCTATGATTTCTTCTTGTCAAAATTCTTGATCAACCTTTCAGTAAAATTTGCATATGCAATCAGTATTTCATGACTCAAATGACTGAACCACCATATGTTTGCTTCACCCTCAAGGTGCTTCCCTCCAATCTCAATGACATCACTCTCTACTACTGGATGTAGTAAAAAAAATGCATCCAACTTCATTCCCCAAGCTCTTGCTATGAATGTGGATGACCAATCAAATGTAGGCAACATAAATCTTTTGCTGCAAGGTCTCCTTTCTTCTATGAGCTAAATGAACTGTGGGAGAGTTATATTCTCCTTGAAAGCTCTAGGTTGAGACTTATATTTTGCAATATAATCACTTAGAATCTCATGATCTAAATATCCTCTGTTAGTATGAATTTTTCGTCGAAAAAAGACCACTTTAGCTACGCATAAAAAATAGCCCTAACATCAATTATGGCTGCCAATATCTTTAAATCTGCAGTTAGTTGATCCAAATAAAGATGCAAAAATCAAGATCTATGCATAAAAGACATTAAGCAGTCAAAATAAAATGTTGCTCCATGCATCCAATAGATAAGACAAGAACAATATATTTGAAAGAATTTTTGTATTAAAGGGGCACCTGAGAGGAAAACAAGAAAGGTGTTTTCAATTCTCCTCAATGGGATGGGTTCTTGAAAGTCCTCAACATTTCAGATCTAAAACTTCTCTCTCTTGTTGGTGTAGAAAAACCAGACAAACATAGAACTGAAAGGTAGCTCACAATGCAAATGATGGAAAACGTGACAATGATAATGGCTCAAAGTCAGACCAGGAGTATAGATCTAGAGTGATCTAATGCAATGAAAGGTGACAAATGAATGGGAAAATCCTTCTATTTATAACAAAATATTAGGGCGGTCTAGAACTTGGTGCATGAATAAAATATTATTAACCAAATTCTAGAACCACCTTTTAGGAATATTTTATTATATTTGTTGGAGGGGAAAGGACTTTTGACTTGGGTCAATTCCTTTATTTATAAATAATAAATAAATAAATGATTTATTTATTATTTTAAGAAAATGGTGGAAATATAATTAAATAAATAATTATTTATTTAATTATTTATAAATTATTTAGTCAAATTTAACTAGGAATATTATTTAAATAAGGATTAAATAACTTATTCCTAGGAAATAATCAAATAAATAAGGATTTATTTAATTGATTTCCTTGTTTTGGGCTAAATATGACCAAGAATAATAATTAAATTGATGTTTAACTAATTATTCCTTGAGGAAATATAAACAAATATAGATTTGTTTATTATTTCCATTTGGGGTTACCTATTTAGACCGTAAACGACTTAATAAAGGTGTTTTACTAAGTTATTTCACATAGTGAAATCAATTTTACTTAGGGTAAAATTGGTCTTACATGGTGTACTTGGGTCCATCTAATGATAATAGGTTAGATGACCAAAAAATGGTGTAACAGATTTCCCCCCAGCGTACGAGTGTTAGGAGAAAATCATATGACCGAAGTATGTTGTAAGAACTCAATCAATAGACATCAAGAGGGAAGTCAAAGAGAGAAATGTAAGGTAGTCTAATGTGCTAAAGGACTAGACCCTGAGGAGACGAGACTTACAGGCGCAACAAGTCTCTATTTTATGAGATGGTACCTATGCTAAAGGCGGCAGGGGAGGCATACCTATGCCCGCCGAGACAAAGTACAAAAGAATAATGCATCTAGTAAACAAGGGACCGAACTATAATGTACATGTTGGCATTAACATGAGCCAGAGAAAATATAAAATGAGGAATCCCACATACATGCCATGCCTGGGATAATAGTCAGGACTTAACAATAATATCTGAGTACATGAGATACAAATACAACCCAAATGCCCCCTATAAACAGGGAAGGGCTCACAAAATCTGACTGATACATGAAAATCAAAGAGGTGCTGCAAGCGGCTAAGGCCAGCATCCTCAAATACATGGAGTTGCATCAAAGGCTACAATGAAGAGGTCATCCGAGCATGTGGGGGGCTACCTGCAGGGCCACCCCCTCATGAGGGTTGATACATTGCACACACACCCGAGAATCACCAATAGCTGCTGCTACATCACTGGACCATCAAGTATATGGATCTCAATCATGCTGAAAGGAGCTAGAGCAGAGAAACAATCAAGTCAAAGGGTAATGAGAAATCCCTTTGCCTGATCTGAGGCACCGAACAAGTGTAGGAGCTGGAACCAAGGTACACCACCCTCTAGACCTGTCTTTTGGACTGAATGAGTTTATTTAAACAGAAGGAGGTCCACCATAGGTGAGGCAATAAGCGATCCCCAACTAAGGTACCAGAGAAAATAGTAGAGCGACTAACAGACGAACACCAATGGTGATGATGAAATGGGGGGAGATCCAAAGAGGACCATAAAAGCATGAGTACAAGATGGTATCTCATGACGGAAATCGACACGAACAAGAACAAGTATGGAGGCAAAGTGGTGCCCCAAGGAAAAGTGTTGTCAATGAGGAAATCCAATTTTGATGAGAGGTGAAGTGATCCTTCGTGGACAACATGTGTCCTGGTGAAGTAGCGAATCATGAAAAACAAACAGATGCTAGCTATCTAGAAGAAAATAAAACATGCATTTCGAGAGGGAAATGCTAAGGGTAATATTTCTTAAGATAGATTGCATTGCGAGGATTAGGAAGGAGGTGGCCTTCGAAGTCCTCTAAAAGGTATGCCCCCTTACCAAGATCTTTACTGATGATGTAAGGACCGAGCCATAATGAGTCAAACTTCCCATGACCGAGGGTATCATGGGCCTAGTCATATACTAGAACAAGCTCACCCTCATGAAAGGTGCGAGGGTGGAATTTTCGGTCATACTGAGCTTTGGTGCGCTTTTTGGCCGCTTCAAGAGTTTGCAATGCAACATGATGGTCTTCAGAGGTATGCTCAAGCATGATGAGTCACTGTTCTAGAGGTTGGGTATCAGGGAGAAGTTCGACGACCAAGTGAAGGGAAGGAATTTCCCACTCGATTGGTAAGACGGTCTCCTCGCCAAAAACAAGGTGGAAAGGAGTGAAACTGGTAGAGGTTTTAACAGAATTTCTATAAGCCCACAAAGCAAGGAAGGGCATAAGATGCCAATTGGTTTTGTTCTTATTCACCATTCGTTGAAGCATGGTCTTAAGAATTTTGTTGACCACTTCCACTTGGCCATTACCTTGGGGGTAATAGGATGATGAATATTGGTGCTCAAAACCCAATAGTGAGGATAGCTCGCGCCATATCTCATCTTAGAAATGTAGGCCATGGTCAGAGACCAATTTTTTTGGAACCTCGAATCAAGCAATGACGTGGTTATAAAAAAAAGGGCTGCGGTAGCTGCCGTATTGTTGAATGTTGGCATAGCTTCGGCCCATTTTGTGAAATAGTCAACCACCATGATAATATATTTGTGGTTACCAGCAGATGGGGGTCGACACTCCATAAAGTCGATGGTCCATTTGCAGAAAGAACCTACTGTGACGAAGGGATGGAGGGGATCAGGGGGAGCTCATGCCTTAGGGGCGAAATGTTGGCAATTGGAACATTGTTTGACTGCTTCAATGCAATCACTGAAGAGAGAAGGCCAAAAATACCCAGCGCGCATGATTTTTTGGGCGGTAGCAAGACCAGAGAGGTGGCCACCACAAGCACCGCTATGACAGGCATTGAGGACTTGCTCGACTTCAGCATGGGTGAGGCAATGAAGAAGGACAGTATCTACTCCACGATGATAAAGGTCATCACCGATCAGAAGGTAGAGAGGGGCTTGGTGTCAGATACATCGTCGAGCATCACGATCCAGATGAAGGGCAAACTTTTGGGTTTGCAAGTAGGTAAGAATGTCACCGTACCAAGGGTCGTTGGTGGTGATGGTGAATAAGTGTTCATTGGCAAGAGCATCATTAATTGTAGGATCCTGCGTATCGGTAGGTAATTCAGAAATAAGTTCAGCGAGGACTAAACCTTTCTTACTTTTTGGGGTGACAAATTAGAGGTTGAATTCTTGAAGGATAATGACCCAACGAGCGTACTTCCCACTGAAGATGCATTGACTCAATAGGAAAGCCATGGGATTGGAATTAGCCACAACCTTTGTGGAACGCATGAGAATGTAATGACGCAGTTTTTGGACTGAGAACACGACAGCTAGTGCTAATTTTTCTTCATGAGAGTAGGATACAGGCGGACTGGCAAGGTTCTTACTGACATAATAGATCACATGTTCGATACCATTATCATCTTCCTGGATAAGGACACCAGCTATCGAATACGTGGAAGCGGAGATGTATAGGATGAAGTCCCAATCAAAGTCAGGAGGACGGATCAAGGGAGCGGATGTGACAACATTTTTTAGGGTATCAAAATACTCTTGAGCATAGGTATCCCAGACAAATGGGGTGTTAGATTGAAGAATTATAAGGAACCCATGTGCAGTAGTGGCATAGTCAGGAACAAATCGACGAAGAAAATTAGCTTTACCTTGGAGACATTGTAGCTGGCATAAGGTACGAGGAATAGGAAGTTTAAGAATGGCTTCAACTTTCAAAGGGTCAAGAGTTATACCGTCTTTAGACACTATGAAGCCGAGGAGACAGCCGGCGGGAATGCAGAAGACACACTTCAATGGGTTAAGGCATATATTATACTTGCGACATCGGAGGAAAATGGTACGCAGATCATGGAGGTGTTGCGCCCGATGTTTAGAATGTGCAGTAAGGTCATCTAAATAGGCAAGGATAATATGAGCTAATTCATGGAAACAATAAGACATGGCTCGTTGAAAAGTGGCGCCGGCGTTTTTAAGGCCAAATGGCATGACTCGGTATGCGAAAGTGCCCCATGGATTAATGAACGCGGTTTTAAGTTGATCAGCATGACGGATAAGGATTTGGTTGTATCCGGAGAATCCATCCATAAAGGATATAACCTCGTGCCCCACACAGTCATCAATGATTTTTTCAATAAATGGTGTGGGGAAGTTGTCTTTGGGACAAGCTTTGTGCATATCGCGAAAGTGGTGTATTCGATGGGATAAATGAAACCAGCCTGCTTGAGCTTATCGATTTCTGCTTTGATGGCTTCACGCCTGGAAGGATGAATGGGTCTCAACTTTTGACAGATTAGATTGGCATTAGGCCATGTGTCGATATGGTGTTCGACAATGGCTGGATCGAGTCCAAGCATTTCTGAGTAGGACCAAGCGAAAATATCACGAAATTCTTTGAAGAGTTTGGTGTAGGCTTCAATTTCTTCCGGGGCGCATTGGGCACCCAAGGTGATATGGTCTTCGATTCCTGGTTTGATAGAAATGTCAATTTTGATGATAGGAGAGATATTGGCCATATTACCTTCTTCGAAAGTGTCAGGTGCAGGGATGGGGTTTTTAAACCAATCGACTTTATTGGAAATGAAGTCTTTAGATTCGACAACATATTGGTCATGGGATTGACGTGGAAGGAAGTATGCACGATGGTGCATATCATCCCACGTAAAATCAGGTTCAGTCATGGATTCCATAATGTCTTCATCTAACTGGAAGATGGGAAGAGTGGGGGGAAGACGATCACCTAATGAAGTAGAAATATGAGACTCCTAATTGTCTAGGGAAAGGCTCATATGCACGACATCATGGGGTGTGATAGAAGAGTAAGCAGGTGGGTGGTCAGGCAAAAAATTGGGGGGAGACACTAAGGGGCCAGCTCCGAGGATCGTAATGATGATGAGAGGTAAGAAATGGTGGCTAAAGACTCGGTCATTTCAATATCAGGAGGGGGAATGTTAATTGATGTAGACGGGTCTTTTGGTGTTAGTGAAGAAGGTATATGGTCATGTGTGGCTTTGAATTGGCAGTATGCGGCTAAAGAGGAATGATACTCATCAAGGCGAGGGCAGAGGTGGGTATAATGGCCATGGAAATCGCACAAATAACAAGGATGATTGGTGCACAAATTTTTAAGTTTTGGGATTGAATCAGGTATAGTGACATAGACCTCAGGGATATTAGATTCCGGAAACGTTTCATTGACCATGGACTTAAGATGCGGTAACTCAGGACATGTATGGGTGGCATGACTAGCAACATCGCACAAGGCACACTGGCTAGCGTGCTTTGGCGGCTGAGGAGGGGCAGGGTGTGACGGGGTAGCCTTGTCATTGGATGCCCCCTTGCGAGTTTTACCTTTCTTTTTTGGAGATATCACAATAGGAGAAGGGTTCTGGTGAGGTGCTGGGGGCACTGTAGCAACGGAAGAAGTTAAGGGGAGCGGTTGAACCAATGTCAAAGCAAGGTAAGGTTTGGGGTGACCAGGCAGAGTCAGGGTTAGAGGCTTAAGGTACCAGACGGGTATACCCAAGGTCAAGTTGGGGAGGGATAGGGTGGCCAAGATGGGGACCGAATAAAATCCGAGAGGGGGAGTAAGAAAAGGTATCTGACCAGCGGGCTAATGGCCAGGAGAAATGGTGCCAAGGTTGATATCGGGTGGAACCAACCCAGGAGGGTAGAGAGGTGCGTGGGGATTAACTGTAGAAGAAGATTCAGAAGGAATAAGTTTAGCTAGCGAGGGCGAAGGGCTAGGAGCTATTTGAGGTGGGTGAGGTTGAGGTTGCTGACTAGCCAAAGCAGGCTGCTTAAGGCCAGCCTGAGATGATTGCATCATGCAGACATTCACCAAGCTAGGATCCGAGACAGGAGAAGGAGGAAAGCTAGGGAAGGTTCCAAGCAACGAGGAGTCTTTGTAGACACCGGGGGAGACAATGGTCAAGGAATCGGTGGTTTGCTTATTGGCTACAAAAGAGTTGGTTGACTCAGGGGAGGTTTGAGATTGTGGCTCATGATATGTCAGCTGGTCAATGGTGACTATCTTCCCATTGTGAGGGAAAAACATCTTGCGGTGGACTGCAGATGGGAAAGAAGACATAACATAGGTGTAGCTATGCCCTAAAATAATGTTATAGTCAAGAGGGGCATCGATGACTTCAACGTCAACGCAAACTGTCTTGCCCGCAAGAGTGATAGGACAATTACGGAAGAGGCCAATGGGCTAGGAGGCATGGCTATCCCATGCACGAAGGGTGATGGTGGAAGGGGTCAGCTTAGGAGATTCGATTTGTTTCCAAACCGAGGAAGACATCACATAGGTAGATGCCCCCTCATCAATAATACACTGAGCTACGTTAGCGTTCCGGATTTTGACTGGAATTTGGAAAGCAACGGAAGCAGGAAGAAGAGGATGAGCTGATTAGCGGGCATCAAAAACAATCAATTGGTCATCAGTAGGATCTACAACACCCATGGCAGATAGTAGAGCCTTATTTTGAGAAGGACATGACTAGAGGAGTTCTAGTGTGGAAATGACAGTAGGACACTGTGCCAAATCATCTACTATGCTATACGAATGAGCAGCTCGACCAGAAGTAGCATTTCGGCGTAATGGGCCCTTAGGAACCTTGGTATGAATCTCAAATTTGGGTTGAGGGATCTGCAAGGGACCATTGGATGTCGAAAGAGGCTCTGTAGGACCTAGAGATGGGGACTCGAGGACAGACAAAGTGGGAGGCATGGGGTACTGACAAGACTGAGTTTGAAGGGTAAGGTCGATGGGTAAAGGTGTATCAGAGTTAATCATGAGAATCTGCTAATTGGAGGAACCAGAAGGGGAAGGTTGAGTGGTTATCGGGGCATGAGGTGGTTGTGTGGCCACAAATACTTGTTGAGGAAAAGGATCGGTAAACACGACTGGTTGAGAAGTAATTGCATTGGGAGGAATAGTAGGGGAGGAATGTTGTCCCCGCACGGTGGCCTGAGACTCCCACATCTGCCGCATCTGTGGTAATAGGGGGAAATCGTGAGTGTAATGACCATAAACATCACAACATGAACAGGGCTTATTGGTGTGAAGAGGCCTGTCCAGCTTGGGCTGAGAGCCCTGTGGCTGGTGAGAAGTGTTAGAATCAACACTTGGAGGATTGGATCCACGATTACCAGAGGCAGCTGGATTTAGATTTCCTTTCTTCTTTCTTGGAGAAGGAAGAGGATTAATCGCAGCCTGATACGCAAATACTTGCCCTGGAGGGGGTAGTAGTTGCTGTTGCGGGGGTTGAGATCCTGGATACATGCTACCTGGAGGGGGGAAAGTGCTAGAGGTGTTGGCCCCTCTCGGAGGGAAACCATAGCCCATAGGAGGTTGAGCGTAGGTATGGGAAAGAGCTCCAATGATACCGTCGGCAGAGTGAGATGCCCCTAGGGTGTTAGCGCCATCGGGTTTGGGGAGGTCAGGAAGGACAGTATAAACATAACTAGATTGAGCATAGATAAGGTCATATTTCAAGGCTATTTGAAGGGCGGCTTCTTCAGTTTGAGGGAACTGGGATGCAACATCTTTGCCAATGGGAGGTAAGAAAGAGCAAAGGAACTAGTCCATGTAAACCTGATCTTCAAAGGTGGGAGCTCGACATAAGCTCCTTCTTCGCCGCCATTCCTAGACATGAGTGAAAAGGCAGGTTGAAGAGGATTGACAGAAAGAAGTCAAAAGTTCTGTACCAGTGTCGTATAGGAGAGGGAGCTGGAAATAAGATAAAAAGGCTTGGGAAATGGTTGCAAAGGTGGTATGGGAAGAGTAAGCCTGATTGACATACCATTTAGAAGCTTCGTCGGTAACCATGCGTTGGAACAATCTAAGACGGATGGAATCATCAGTAATGGAATTGGATGAACACCACTTGTGGAAAGATCAGATATGGTTGGAGGGATCTTCACTAGCAAGGCCTTCGAACTTGGGAATGTTGGAGGGGAGCTTGGTTGGCATAGCAGGCCAACTCACATCGTGGCGGATAGGATCGTTGATCAACTAATTGAAATCGGGGAGAATGAGCCCAGCCATATAAGGGGGCAAAGGGGCAGTCGAGGTAGTTCTCATGGTGGTTCCACTAGAAATAGACCCAGCAGTAGGACTGAGGTTGCTAGCATTAGGTCCTGAACTAGACATGATGAAGGTAATAGGAGGAGAACCAGAAGAAGGGGGAGAACCCGAAGAATCAGAAGAAGAGTCAGAGAGTGGACTTGGGGGAGGACTGACTCAACAACGATGGGAAGGAGTAATTTGACCAACCGGAAACTGAGGGTGAAGGCCAAGAAGTCTCCGGGGCAAACGCCTTGGAGGTGCAATGACGACGGGAAGAAGAAAAACCGACAAGGGCAGGGAAGTGAAAAATCAAATGAGTTCAATGTCGAAACAAGGGAAGAGAGGTGCAATGTCAATTGATTTTAAAGTCTTTTCCAGGAAGTGTTAACCAAGGTCTTCTTTAGTTAGGGTCAGTGTGTGGCGTGTGTTAATTTTAATTTTTAAACCCAGACGTTTTGAAAGTAAAAGAAAAAGTGTGCTGTGTAACTGAAACTAAATCTGAAAAGAACAGTAAATAAGACTGAAATAACATAAAATTAACAGCTAACAATGCATCGATCTAACCCAAGTAGGTGGGTCTCTCAAAACTAGTCTAGTAAGGGGGAAAAAATCTAATCAGAACACACTAAAAAGAGGCCAATAGATCTAAGGTTGGGAGGGACAGGGATCTAAAGGAGAAATCTGCTGAAAAGAGGTGCAGAAAACAACAAAGAGGCAGAGGCAAGGTTGCTACAACAAGAGGGAGAAATCAGCTAAAGGTGGAAGGGACAAGGAGGTGACCCTGGAGGTAAACCCAAACAAAACTATATGAGGTGATTTGAAAGGGCGAAGAGCTAATCTAGAGGGATCTGAAAATGAGGTATCAGATTTGAAAAGGGAAAGGCTGAAACTCTAAAAATTCAGACGTCTGAAATAGTTAAAACTCTTCCACAAAAATTGGAGGGTACTAAAGCCCTAAGGGGCAAGAGTCCCACTTAGTTGAGTAGAACAGATTAGAAACAGGTCTAAACGGGCAGAGACAGAGGCTGAAAAACCCTGACAGAAGCTTCAGACAAACCTAGAAAAATTGCTGGAAAAGTGCAAAAAAAAGTGTAGGTCGTAGGTTCTGACCTATTTTCAGTCCAAGTCGCAGTTTTTAGGCAGAAAAGTGCGTCCTCCAATCCAAGTCGCAGGTTTTGGGCCGATAAGTGTGACCTACAAATCTGGGTCTCTCGGCGGTAGATTTCAGAAAAAGTTGTCGTCTCATCTGCGGCTGATGTCTTTCACCTACGCAATAGGGCCAGAAACACACGGAAGTTAAAAATATGAGTGTTTGAGGGTTTTAGAGGTGAAAAGCACCATAAAAATAGGAAAAAAAAACTAAAGAGAAACCCTAGAATCTGAAATAGCTGGATATGCAGGAATAGATAAAACGACAGCGGTCGCAAAAGAAAACCCGTGTGGAGTCGCCAATTGTTAGTATGAATATTTCGTCGGAAAAATACCACTTTAACTACACATAACAAATAGCCCTAACATCAATTATGGCTGCCAAATCTTTAAATCTGCAGTTAGTTGATCCAAATAAAGCTGCACAAATCCAGATCTATGCATAAAAGACATTAAGCAATGAAAATAAAATGTTGCTCCATGCATCCAATAGATAAGACAAGAACAATATATTTGAAAGAATTTTTGTATTAAAGGGGCATCTGAGAGGAAAACAAGAAAGGTGTTTTCAATTCTCCTCAATGGGATGGGTTTTTGAATGTCCTCAGCATTTCAAATCTAAAACTTCTCTCTCTTGTTGGTGTAGAAAACCCAGACAAACATAGAACTCAAAGGGAGCTCACAAGGCAAATGATGGAAAATGTGACAATGATAATGGCTGAAAGTCAGACCAGGAGTATAGATCCAGAGTGATCTAATGCAATGAAAGGTGACAAATGAATGGGAAAACCCTTCTATTTATAACAAAATATTAGGGCGGTCTAGAACTTGGTGCATGAATAAAATATTATTAACCAAAATCTAGAACCACCTTTTAGGAATATTTTATTATATTTGTTGGAGGGGAAAGGACTTTTGACTTGGGTCAATTCCTTTATTTATAAATAATAAATAAATAAATGATTTATTTATTATTTTAAGGAAATGGTGGAAATATAATTAAATAAATAATGATTTATTTAATTATTTATAAATGATTTAGTCAATTTAACTAGGAATATTATTTAAATAAGGATTAAATAACTTATTCTAAAATAATCAAATAAATAAGGATTTATTTAATTGATTTCCTTGTTTTGGGTTAAATATGACCAGGAATAATAATTAAATTGATGTTTAACTAATTATTCCTTGAGAAAATATAAACAAATATAGATTTGTTTATTATTTCCCTTTGGGGTTTCCTGTTTAAACCATAAACAACTTAATAAAGGTGTTTTACTAAGTTATTTCACATAGTGAAAGAAATTTTACTTAGGGTAAAATTGGTCATACATGGTGTACTTGGGTCCATCTAATGATAATAGGTTAGATGACGAAAAAATGGTGTAACATCCTCCATATCCATGCCTTTTGTCTTCTTCTCCAAATAAAAGGGCATGGTGTGTTTCTTTGGATCTCTATGCAATACCAGATCTTTCTTTTTCTTATAGGAATTACATGGACCTTCCTTATCTTGAAACCCTAGTGTGCTTTCATTGATTTTCTCCATCTTTCTTTGCTTGACCTCCTTGGTGAGGTCCCTCTTAGATCTGAAAAGAGGTGAGATAAAACTCATTATTTCCATCATTTTGATCTCTTTCTCCTTCTTATTATTGTCCTGATAGCATAATGGCTGAGATCCACAGGCTGAACCAAGATTATGCTCTGATACTAGGGTAATATTCCCAAATGGGGAAGCAGCAATGTATGAACACAATAATGGAAAGGGAAGTGATAAATAAACACATAAAATTTAAGAAGGTCATAGATCCTTCATATTAAGATCATAGCAGAAAAATGTATACAAGTTCTTGAGGAAATAGTCACTCAAGTTAGGCCAAAACAAACCTCAAGAGAACATGTACATAAAACATGAAGAACACTGCTACACAATAATTCCCAAGGCTATGAAAGCACAATTTTATTAGATATAACTGCTGCTGAAGAATTTCAATACATAGATCTGAAGTTATATGGCTGAAATAATGTCAGGAACAGATATCTAAGCTCCCAAGAACATTTCCTAGATAACTCAGGAAGGGTTTCCTGAAAAACACAAAATGAAAAAAATACAAATATGGCCTTAGGGATGAATAATCTCTACAATTGGATGGCTTAAGGGAGGTTTCTGATCTGATCTCCAAACCCTCTACTGCAACTGCACACTGAAATAATGCAGTTCCTTCAAAAAACTATGTTGTAACTGATAGAAGTACCTTAGCCTAATGCTAGATGATGAAATAAGACTCAAGGATCTTCTTCTCTGGTCTCCCATTGGAAGGAAACTCTCCTCCAACTGAAATCAAGCAAGGAAGTGACTCAAATCAACTCTCCACTGCTACACCCTATAAAATAACATAATAATCTGTAGAAACTGTGTTGTAGATGTAATATGGAGCTTGGCCTGATGCCATATAGTGGACCATGTATTGCAATTCTCTTCCAAGAGGCCTCTCTTGGAAAGAGGTGGGATTCTCGACCGGGAAGACCCTGTGCTAAACAACACTGCAATCTTAGCTAAATAGTTGAAGAGAGAACAAGTATAAATAGGCCATATCAAAATAATAATCTAAAAAATAACCCCCTATGGCTACCATCCTCTTCCTTATATATGTTATGAGCTTCCTCACCCTTGGCCCCACTCAATTAGGTAACTACCTCCATGCATTCAATCTCCCTCCAAAACTGCATTGTCCCACCATGAATGCCACTCCTCCATAACAACGTTGCTTGATTTGGTCAAAGTTGACCCAGTCTTTATGCTCCAACCCTTTTTAATACCTAAGGGTCTTCAATCTAGCTTTTAGATGACCTCCATTCACACTTGGAGTGTCTTTTATTCCTACTAAGGAGATTTATGGGTCTCCATACCCTCTTATTCCTCTATCTAGGAGCAAAAATCAAAATTTAATATTCCAATTAGCTGTGTGCTAATTTAGGAATATTACAATGCACCATTATGGAGATCAACAGCGCTGTCATTGAGCAACAGTGATGAATTGGGGGCCCAACCATTATTGGATCATTCCAATGAAAATTCTACATGTGTAGCAAGGGATAGGCAGATGGTTAATGAGAGACATATTATCTCCCATTACTATGATGGATCCTTCTTGATGAGCACTTCATATCTCAATGAGAATAATTTTCCTTCAGTATACTTGGATCCTTATGGGTTCAACATGGCCATTGATGAGTGGTCTTCATATGGAGATCTCCAGGGGGTTACGCTTCAACATCCCATGAAGTGTATAGATAGTGATCTGATTTGGGAGGATGGTATTCTCCATTGGAGGAATACCAATTTGGAGCATGACAGTAGACACTCACCATTGGTTGGATGGGTGATGTTGATGAGCAAGAGGCTCGTGAGACACTTGCAGATCTATGACACAGGGTAGCAGGAGGCATGGCTGTGCTGGCTAGTCTTGAAAGAGTATGGCCAGCATGTGACATATCCTACTACAAAGGGTATGTTATTGGTTGGGAAATGGCATGAAACTTGCATTATATGGCAGCAAGGAGTTTGGTTGCATTGGGGTGAGGTGACATTTTTCATGTCAATCATCATGTCTTAACTCCATGTTCTGTATAATGGAGAAGTGAGGAGACAACAAGAGCTATTGCAGCTCTGGTTACTCTTGGGAGAGTATGGGCTAATCTTATCCCATACCTTCCATGGTGATTCAGGAGAAGAGGATGGCACAATCATGGTGCAAAGAGGCTACTCCTTAGCCTTGGAGAATCAGGAGACACTTCCACATGAGGAGGAGTTTTCCACATATGGCAGCATTATGGAAGATGACTTTGACATTTGGCATGTCAAAGTATGGGGTTATGAGATGATGGGAGCCTTATCACAAAGGTCAACACCGTTGTAACCTAGGATTTTGGATCTATTGATGGGATGTTCCCAGGATCACTTCACACATGATGCAATTGGTGGAAAAGTAAGAGATGTTAGTGAGGGAGTGGTGGATGGAGACTTCTACTACTAGGATATGATCTTCTTGACTTGGATCTCCGAGCACAAGAAGAACGCTTCACATGCATCACATGAGGATTTTCTCTTCAGCCACACTTAATACATGAGATCATTCATAGGGGAATTCACTTGGGAAGGATTTTAAGAAGAGAACATCAACATATTAGGAGATGCATAGATTGTTTGGAGATGGAGGAGAAACATGAATCTATGGTGTAGTTATCACAATCACTTCCTTTCTCATTGGAAGTGAGAGGAGGCCAATCTATGAGCCACTTCACTAGCATGATCAAAGTACATGGTAATATTTTTATTTCTGTTCATTATCATTCTCTTACTGTGTATTTGTATCTCCTTACCATACATGTGCAGGCCATTGCTCCAAGAGGGGGCACTCTCCTTTATTTAATTCATGGTCTACTTGGGGCCAAAGGAAATGATGAGCATGGCCACTCCCTAGGAGCTCCAGGCAGATGATATATTCTTAAGGGTGTACTCCATTAGCTCCCAACATCATTCACCTTCTCCAAGCATGTGAGAAGACTATGGTAGCAAATAAGTGGTGGGAAAACCACTTATTATATCATGTTTTGAGGTAGTCAAGAGACATACTTCGGTGGTTCTACATGTGGGACTATGATCCTCCTCCATTATTTCATATGGAAGCTTATATATCCTTGATTATGATCCCATACATTGATGATGTTCTTATCATTATTGTGGGCATTATTGAAGGAATGATGCAAGGATTGAATGTACCCATTGGGAGTGAGATTCTCCATATTTATTATGCCTCATGCTTCAGGGAGCACATTAAGAATAACATGATTGCTACATTAGACCACTTGTTTCCTTGTGGGAGGAGCCAATTGGTTAACTTGAGCATTTGGGAGATGCATCTCATGGATACTTGGGAGGATCATTTCATGGATGGATTGATTAGGGGACACTTGGTTCATGAGGAGAGATTATCACATGGAGGTTTCCAGAGGAAAGGAGGAGAAGAGTTGAATCACTCACCTTTACAGTTGCTTGAGGACAAGGAACCTTTGGGAGGGGTGGATTGTAATATTCCCAATTAGCTTTTAGCTAGTTGGAATATTAAATTTTGTTTTTTCTTCTTAGTTAGAAGAATAAGAGGGTAGGGAGACCCATAAATCTCCTTAGTAGGAATAAAATCACTCCTAATGTAAATGGGGGTCATCTAAGTAGCTATATTAATCACCCTTAAGTGTTCGAAGGGGATGAAGCATGTAGATTGGCTCAACTTTGACCAAATCAATGTCGCTGGTATGGAAGGAGTGGCACTCATTGAGGGACAACCCAGTTTTGGAGGGAGATTCCATGCATGGAAGTAGTGGCTTTAATGAGTGGGTCCCTAGGTGAGAAGGATCAAAAAGCATATAAGTAAGGGGATGGCAGCCATAGAAGGCATGATTGATTTTTTTTTTTAATGGTCTGTATGACTTGTTGCTCTCTTTAGCTATTTAGCGGAGACTACAGTGTTGTTTAGCACAAGGGTGTTCTCAATTGGGAATCCCACCTTCATCCATAAGGGACTTCGAGTGCCAACTTAGGAGAAGTATTTGAGCTACATTTCCACATTGTGGAATTAGGCCAAGATTTAGTCTTATTATAGAGAGTAGTTTCTTCCAAATTTGTGTTGTGTTGCAGGGCAGAAGTTGTGGAGGGTTTGCATGGCCATTTTTGGAGCTTGTGTTTCAGTGCGAAGGTAGCCCTTCCATTGGGAGATCTGTAAAGAAGTTCCTTGAGAATTATTGCTACATTTGGCAATAGGCCAGGGTACTACTATCCCATACAATGTAGTTTCAGTCTTGAACTCCATTATTTCAGGGTGGAGTTGTCGGGGTGGTTTCAGTACACCATTTGGGGAGACAGATTTCCAGTGAAGGGATTAACCTTTCACTTGGAGATTTTATTGGGAGGAGGCTTCATTATATGCTATATCAGATCAGCCATATATTTCCAGCTATTCATTTGCAGTGAATCTTCAGCCCTAGGGCTTTGGTTCACCTTTTGTATTTTGGTGTATTTTCTGGAAACCCTCTTGGGTTGTATTGGAATATTGATATAGAGCCTTGATCTCCATGTATAGTATATTTTGAGGCATATATCAGTCATTTTATATCATTGTATGACCTCTTTCTATACCTATTTTCTTTATGACTGTGCTGTAGTAGCTCTCCGACATTTTGTATAGTAGCAACATCTCATTTTTTAGAGTGTGTGTTCATGGGAGGCTTGTTTCCTCATATCACATTATTTTTGCCTCACTAATTTGTATTGATTTGCTATTGATATTCATAATATAATGGCTCCATATTGGTATCAAGTATTTGTACAATGATTTTCACTGCTATTTACATTATTGTGTTCAAATATTATTGCTTTCCTATTTAGGAATATTACAGAAAAATTTCACCATGTATACTTCCGTGTGAGGAAGGATCTTGCGTAGGTATGGTATGAGCTTCCATACTTGGTCACTGAGGATGACATCATGCAAATTTTTAGATAATGGCCAAGTGAATGGTTAACTCCATCCATGATAGGGGAGGAGGCTGAGCACACTGGCACCAATGGAGTGAAAAAAGATACTTTAGCTACACAAAATACGAAGCCATCATGAAATAAATAAAATAAAGTCACCTTTTTTGACACTAAAGGAAACTAGAAAATAAGCAGAGCCAAAGACCGAGACGGATGAGAAGGATATTGGGGGCGGCGATCAGGGTGGCGATGATCCATTTTTTGATCCAATGGACCCCGCCTCCCCTTACATTATCAAGAGGTGATAGAAATTCGGTGGAGGAGGTGCATGAAATAAGATGAAATCAGATAAGTCAGCTAGAGGAGAGTCGATGGTCCTCACTGAGGGGTAATTTTATAAGATTGGTGATACAGTATGGCACATAATCAAGGATATCTAGGGAAACATTTAATACTAATAAAAGGGCGCATTTGTGGAGGTCCAAAAGGGATTCAAGTAATTGCAGATGCAGACAAACGCAATTCAAGCGAGTGGGAATCAAGCAAGCATGTTTCAAGCAAGCATGGTTGAAGCAAGTGTGACACAAGAAAGAATAAGTAAAGAAAGCTCAGAAGTGGAAGTTACCTTTGAGCTTTTAGCTTTGTAGATACCTATAGAATTTTTATATTTTGACATTTTCCATGATCAAGTGCATACATTGCATTGGAAAAATACTAGGTTGAACCTTTCAGCACTCCCCATTCAAACATTGCACAATATTCACAAAGGAGTCATAGAGGAATTAGAGATCCACGAGTAGCGAGCCTTGCTAGTCATCTAGGGTTTCAAGCATGATAGAAAGCGAATGGCCGATGAAAAGTATCAGGTCATGCAAGATCGAGATGAGGTAGTTGTGCAAAGGCAACAGTTGGAGGAAGAAAACACTAAATTTTGTTGCAAACTATTTTACCTCCAAATTCAGGCTGAGATAGCGCCTGAAGAAAATTTTGAGAAATTTAGGATGGAGGTCAAAGGCTGCAAGGTAGAAATAGACAAGGTAAATGTCAAAATTTAGATGCAGTTCATTTAGCTTCAGATGAAATTACAACCAGCTACACCACCAGAGGTCTGGGACCAACATGAAACAAACATTAAGCCTGTCATGAATAGTATTGCAACCACATTCAAGGACCACAACAATATATTTGATGAATTTATAGAAATATGGGCCTCACTACAAGAGGGCCCCCATGTGCATAAAATTGAAGTAGAAATTTGAAAGAAGCGACAATAGTTTGATCAGATAAATGTGACTATGTGGACCTTAGCACCAGTACAATGATTTTCCTGTCTTCAGGGAGAAAATTTGTTGCAAGCATAAATGGACAAGTTGTGGTGGAAGGAAAATATTATCACCTCCAAAATGCATCCTTGGGAAGCATAATCCAGTCACCTATCCTAGGCCGGGGATAACCACCTCAAAAGCACTACGATAGACCTAAAGAGAAGTTGTTCAGAAAATAACAGGGCCAGCTACAGAAAAAATGTTGAATGAAGTACATGAGGCCAAGAAGTAGTGCGTCGAGACAATTCAGCCATTGAAGGATGCATTATGCAGCATAAAAGAAAATACTCAGGGTGCACAAGCTAAGTGACTTAGGACGAGTCATATCTTTTTGTTGGGGGCTTGTTGGACATGGTACCCCTATGTCTATGTTTTGGTAAAGAATCTACATTTTGAGGATTGGAACGTGATGTGTGGAGACGTCTAAGGGTCATAAGGGTATTGGGTTAGGACAAAGCCCCTTATTTTGTAAAGGAATGGGAATATTTTGGATACTTTGAGCTCTGCCCATGGTTTTTTGACCCTGGTATTGCAAAAGAAAAAACTATATAAGGATTCTAGGGATATCTCTTAACGATATAGAATGCATATCGATGTAATGTTAGATATGAGTTGAGTCTGTATTCTTTTATTTTTTTCGAAAGAGAAGGCCCCTGCAATTGTGTGTGAGGAGACCTTAGGAATTATGTGTTGAGTGCACATACCCCTGCAACTATGTGTGCATAGTAGTAAGTGCTGTATCGAGAATATCTGAGCTAATAAAAGAATATTTGAAGAAAAATTAGTGTACTTTACTTGTATGATTTCATTATCTCTGTTTTTTTATTATCTGTGCTAGCTCATGGTTTTTATCTATAATTGCATCGAGAAGACGTGAATATGGTTTATTATGGTATTAATGCATGGTAAAGTAGAAAAGTGCAGTGTTCCAAGTAGTTAAGTAGTTTTTTGAACAACATATGTATATTTGTCATACTGGTTTGGTGAAGCTCTGAATAAGCCTTAAGAGAGGACAAGCTTAAGAGATATAGAAAATTGGTCCCTCTGGATGGAGAAACCTGGTTCTAGCATACCCTAATATTTCCTCGGGTGAGACTTCTTTCTGTGCAAAAAAACATTGCCTAAAGGGATGGTAATAGAGGGTTTTATTGGTTCATGCAACCATATTTGAACCTGGGTCTAGACTCCATCAAGCCAACATATGGTATTTTATTTTTGTTCATATATGTCATTTACCAAACATTTCAATTAAAACCCAATTCCAGGTAAAAAGGATTGTGAGAATAGAATGAAATATATTTAAGTGATTAAAAAAGAATAGGTGTTAGGAATAAAATTAGAAGAATTTAAGAGTTTACTAAAGAAGCCAAAGAGAGTGTCTAAAAAATGAGAAGCAGATGAAGATCTAGCAAAGTTGATCAAGAAGATATTGTATTATAATTTGCAAGGTTTTTGAGCTAAAATACTAATATAAATTGAACTTCAAATTCTTATATAGGAACTATAAATACATATTTCAAAGGGAATTATTACTAACTTAATGATATGGATAATATTTTCAATTTTAGAGAATGGGATATTCTTGAAAAATCAAGCTAGTGTTTACCAAATTGATGGGCCAAGTTTATTTCACGAGAGAAAAAAATATATATATCTATGAATTTAAAAAAATAATAATTATATAAGATAATTTGTGACTAAAATACCATACAATACATAAATACACACTCCATGATACAAGAAGGAACCTATTCAACTAGTTTTTAAGTATGTTGATATTTGAAAGCCCACTATACAAGATAAAATTAGTTTGAATTTTTTTTCTTCATTAGAAGTACCATATCATTTAGTGTTTTAAAATGTGTAACTAAATTACCATAAAAAATAGTAATAAGAAATTTCTTAAAGAAACAACTTATCATAACTGCATAGAATTTCACAATTGCAAAGAAAAAGTGGAAGAAATGTGGGATTATAAGTATGAGAAGACCAATGAAATTATTGATAAGGAAAAAAAAATCAAGTGATACAGCTTTTAGTGGATTTAGAGAACAAGGAGGATGCTTCAAGGTCTCATCAACAATGCATGTACATTGTTATAATTTGTGGTGAAGAGGGGAAGAAGTGATTTGAGTGTTTCATTTGAGAGAATATACATGGAAATTTTAGCACAACAATTAAGTAGGGAACAAGGAGGGTAAGAGGATTTTAAAAACTATATGTTTCTACAAGGAACATTTTTTATGCTTGTGCAAAGAAGGATATCCATTGTCTTTTATGTTTTCAATTATTTTCATCAAATCTTGACAAAGTTTAAAATAAGGTTCCTCTTTTTTACTTTTGAACCATAATTTTCAATATATTTCACGATTACACGCTGATAAACAATTAGATGAATGTAATAAACATTATATTGTCATAGTCTTAGAATATTAACATTGTAAACATCTCTAGAACAACATAAATACATGCATGCTAATTTATTTCTTTTTAATTTATTATTTATGAATTTAGTATTGATTAATCACATGAGCCTTATGTGGAGCATTATAGTGATATGAAATAATAAACTTTTTTTTGTCTAAGCACAAATATACAGTAAACTTTGTATGTATTTAAAAATATGATTTCTTTAAACAATTCTCATAACCTTCATGTGAAGATTGAAAGAAGAAATTGTCGCAAGCACAATTGGGACTATAGGAATAAAAAATGTACCATTAATATTAGTTTCCATCTGTCACTATCATGGATAAGGAGATTATAACCAAAAATTTTAATGATAACAAAAGTTCACAGTGTGTTTTCATAAGGCAATCTATTTTCCGTCATATTGGACTCTTCCCGGGGCAAGGAGGCTAAAAACATATCTTATATTAATTTTTTCCTTTCACATTATAAGAGAGGTAAAATAATGCTAGCATTAGTTGAAAACATTAAATGATATGTGGTGCATTACATAGAGGAACCATCACATTTTGTTTGGACACAACATCGTACTATCCATCCTCCATGTATGCCTGCCACCGCTTATATTTACATGTAACCAGGTTGTATACTTGAGAGTTGACAATGCTCTACATTAACAACACTTCCAACACTTCCAGTTGAACCCTCAATTAGGAACCAGGCTCTGCATCAGATAAATATCCAAAGCGAGTAGTTGAGTCAGTAGCAACATCTCCATATCCACACCCATAAATAGTAGCGACTTCAATACACACCATCATTAGCACCTATTGAACCATCTCTAGATCGAGACCTAGTAGCCTTTTCTATTGGTTATGTAGTCAAAGATACAACACAAGTAGATCCACCACCTTTCCAAGAAAGTGATTATGTATATTATTAAGACCCAACATCAGTACCAGGAGTAGATAAAACACCAGTGACAGAGATTATAGTTGACCCATAGTAAGCAAGGAAATGTACATAGGTAGATCTAATTAAAGCACCAGTTCCTTTAATTTACCTTGCAGGAGGCAGCACACCACCCACAGTTCAAGATCAAGAACCACTAGCAATATTTTATCTAGTAGCACCATCAGGACAAGTAGAAGGATCAATGAAAGAAGTGGGGGTGGTCCTGGTTGGATTTTATGCCCCATTCATTTCAAAGTTAGTTCGAGAGTCAATAGTTTCATTTCTAGGATGATATCAAGAACTAGATCCAGATCAGGATTATAGTGACCCAGTTATATATCGAGAAGTAATGCCAATGCTAGCTTCCCTACCATTGACACATCCAGACCCAGAAGCAGAGACAGTAGATCCATTATTAGCAGCAGTAGAAGAGCCACCATTATTACAAGTAGTTGAAGTTTACCTAGTTGAACGAGAAGTAGCATATCCAGAGCCATAACCTCCAAATCGCATTGATGTTTATATAGTCCCATTCATTGGGGATCCATATTGATCATATTCATATCGAGTGGTACTATATTCAATGAACCGAGTGGAGGTCTAAGCAAATATTTTATATACATTGATGCTACCTCATTTCCTGCTGGTAGTGCAAAGTAAATAAGGTCAAATTATTCTTCCACTTATGCTTAAACCAGAACATTATATAGGATATGCGGGAACGTCTTATGGAAAAAGTACATATCATGGAACGATACCAATATTATGGGAAGGGGTTCACATACATGGATTACACATATACTAGGATGAGATTTTTATCTTAACCTCCTGCTTCCTACTAGGACGAGAGTAATCAGGTTATAAGCTCCCTCCCAATCCAGGACCAAGAAAATATTCATGGGAGAAGCCAAGAATGGAGTAAGCAGATAAAGAAATGCATAAAATAGGTAGATAGTTAGCAAGGAATAAACCAAGCATATTGTTAGCAATAAGATGGTTAGCAAGTAGGATAACAAGAAGAACCCAGGAATATGGGTAGAAATTTTGGTTAGCAAGAAAATAAAGAAAGCTTATGTGTGTGTATAGCATGCCCATATAGCAGAATGCTCATGCTCTGTCACTTCTCTACATGGGATGAGAATTTTATTGCTTCCCACCTACCATCTTGACTCCATTGAGAAACATGAAAAATGACGACCCCCTACTAGGGGAATATGTTGGCTATTCTAGTGGGTCACCATTTCAAACTTACATTTCAAATTTCGATCTCGCCTCTAAAACTTTCATTTCAAATTTCATGTGGGGGATTGAACCATAACCCCTTGGCTTGTTGTTTGTTAGAACCTCTTAAATAATGGATTTATTCCTTGTTTTGCAGCCATTTCTACTTGTTGGGAGAATTTCCCTGAATACCACCCTGGTGTGTTGAAGTTTCCAATTGCAGAGAAACTTGGGAATCAATTCCCGTGACACCTGAGATGCATGCATGCTCAATGTCACAATGCTTTAATTTGAAATTATATTTTCTTTATTTATTATTACTAAATTTTTTTAATTATAACTTTCACATACATCTACATGGAAATAAAAATGTATCAACTGGTGACTAGTATAAAGGCCTTTGAAAATGCTCAATTCTACTACTGTGTATTCGAACATCAGTTTATAACTTGTTCAACGTTAAATGTTTCTAGGAATTCGAGGCACAGAGTTATGTTACAAGCATCTAGCTTGAAATAAAATAGGCCATCGTTTTTTACTATTTATTTTCCCATTAATTCAATGAATCAATGATTACCAATGAATGAATGGGTGAGATAATTGTTGCAAATTTTTCCTTTATTAATCTCATCTCCTTCCCTTTTCTTCTGACTTTCAAAACTGTGGAAACTTCAATGGAAGGCACGGTAAGTAAAAACCAATATTACGTTTCTAAATTTTGTTTTTTATTGAGATTTATGGATTATTGTGCTTCTCTTGAACATCTAAACACAACCCAATTAATAAATTTTTTCTGGGTTTGGTAAGTGAACATGTTTTCTTGCTTGATCTTGATATGTTCATTCTCTTTTCTCTTTTTGCTAGAGTTGGGAGGAATTTTTGATGTGGAATTATGTTGTTGTATGGAAGTTTTTGATGATTTCTCTTGAAATGGGTTGGAACCCCAAATTCTCTGCAATACATATTTCCTTCAATTTCTTTAATTTTTTTTTCATTAAAAAATATTTATATTGGATAAATAAGAGCTGAAATCATAGTACATATAGACGTTTTTTATTGACACTATTCAAAGCCAAAAGGCATCTACAATCTTCTGTCCAAAAAAAGAAACAAAAATATTTGAACAACTAATTAATATAGTCATCCTTCAGGATATTACAACTTCTCGTTGTGCTTTAAAATCACTCAAAAATTACAAAGTAGACATGCCTATTCAGCCCTATTGATCATCAATAGGAAAAAAACTAGTAATAGAAGACAAAAAAATGAGATTAGCATTAGTACTAGGTATTTTTATTAATTATAATTGATATATTGATATATATCTTTAACATAGTGTTTGAGGATCGAACCAAAATCCAAAATAATCATGAACCTACATTACCAAATTGAAAATTTTTATCTTCTTAATAACTCAATCATTACTGTATTTCTTAGGTTTTAAGAAAAAACAATCTCTATAAAATTGAGATCAACATAAAGTATGATGTTCAATGAGATTCAAAATAAGTATATAGGTTCTATAATAATTCCATCTCCCTGTCACAAAAAAATAATTAAACCCGAGTCAAATTACTGGAGATGTGTGAAAGCTAATAATGTCACAAAAATAGTGAAGTCTGGCTATGGGATTTGTTTGTATTATTTATCATCCAAGTAGCCCCCCACTGCTAGTAAGTTTCTGATAGAGGTCAAGCACCTTTAGGCATGTTTTGATCTTAGATGGTTTAAATCATGTCAACCTCAATGAGTCTAAACTCTTCAAACGTAAAAGGGGTACATATTCCATGCCATAATCAAATGCCTTGGAAATATTTGTCTCCAACCACTCCAATGTCATCCCTTGACACTTGTGCACAATAATAGCAACAAGTCACTGCCTTAAGTGGGTCAACCAACAAACAAATTTATGAGAGGTATGGAACTTGTGTATCTTTTTTAATCTGCAATAGCCAACATACAAATTTCTGAGAGGTATGGCACTTGTGAATCCTTGTGAATCTGCACTTGGCCAATCAACATACAAATTTCTCAGAGTTATGGCACTTGTGAACCCTTGTGAATTTGTAAATTTGCACTTCATTAAAATGAATAATGAATGAAGTTGACATATGGGAAATACTAGCAACTTCCATATATATCGTGCAATGTTATAAACTTGTACAAACATTTGTTGGCAAAAATTTGGGCAACAGATGTGGCCACTTGATAACTCCATATATGAGAATGTAAGTTCCATGAGTTGTGCCGTATTTTTTATTTTTTTTAAATCTATATTGGAAGGATTTTTAGGAAGTTTAATGGTGTAGATTAGTGTGTCCAGTAAGGGGATCTATACCAACAACCTTTTAATATTGAAAAACCAAAATACCTAGGACATTGATGAAAACTAATTAATAAAACCATTGAACTAATGTCATTGTTATATATAACAATGATATTTAACTAAAATATAATAAATGGTTATTATTCTCCATGAAAAATTGACAGAGTTTAGGTTCGAGTTCATTATTCTATGGTAATATTTTAGGTCCAGCTGAAAGTTTTGCTAATTGATGATGAGTATTGTATTTTGTGAAATAAGCCAATCTCTACAGAAGTATCTAGTGATTTCGCTATACAAGTAAATGGAGTGAAGTATATTTTACACAAGTTAAGCACATCTTTCACTTTCCTCTCTATATTTTTTACTAGTTTTGTAATTAGGAATGATTGTAGATTTTTGTGCAAAATTACAAATTGTAACTTAACAATAGATGTCGTCTTTACATTTGTAGTTTCCTATGCTTTGAAAGGGCAACCTATTACAAAGGTTAGCTGCAAAGGCTTCTAATTTTGAGAATGATATAATTGAGCTCCAAGATTTTCCAGGGGTTTTAGAGGCATTTGAGTTCTCTACCAAATTTTTCTATTGCATTATTGTCATTGTTGGTGCCTTCAATTTGGTTGTTGTATGATATGTTGCAAAATACCTTCAAATTACGAGGCAATGGAGAAGGGAAAAATTATATACAAGCTTGAGATAAATGATAAATTTTCACATATAATGAAATTTAAATATTAAAAATTAAAAATTTAATACAAAGTAAGATAAATAATATATAAAGTAAAGCAAAAAAAAAAAAATACTAGTCACAGGGAGCTTGCATGAATTTCAAGTGACTGGTTGAGTGCTCCGTTAGTCATCGCACTTGGGTATCACACTTGGTTAAATGTTGCAGGGGAAGAAATTTTTTATGCAAGTTATGATACTAGTAGAAAAAAAAACTGCTCAAACCGAGGTGGCAGGAAGGAAGAGATAAGGGCTCAGAAAGCAGTATGCCTTTTTTATTCTTGGGAAAGCAACCAAGCTAGGCATACAACGTTCGTAATTTTAAGGTAACCCCCTAGTATATAGTGGTAATAAATCTCAATCAAGTAAAAAACTCCAGTTATATATCTCTTGTTGTTCTCAGGGAATCCACCCACACACACATGATGTAGCGGTCGTCATTTGAAAGCAAGATGCTAAGGTAAGGCAAGCACTAGGAAATCATCCTTATTCAAAGGCAGGCACACATAATAAAAGAAATACCCCTCTACAACCTAGAAACTTAGGGCTTACCATAGAAAATATATAGGAAACTATTGAAGTTAGATTCATACTGATATTAAAAAAGGAGGTGCAAAAACTTTACAATGATATCGAATAAGGCATAGAAAAATGTTTAAAATAGCTAACATTAAAATAAACGGTTGGTTGTGGACTACCAGAGATTTAGGATTTTTCACTGTGTGCCTAAAACATTATAACAAGGAAATGATGATACTAACATCCAAATCTCCCAAAGGCGATCCCTTTGAAATCAATGCATATATGTTGCTACTAGTAATTTCAAGTGGTTGTGGTTGAGTGCATGGAATGTTGCATCCAAATCCAAATTCTCCATTCGCAACAGTCAGACATCAATAGAATGTTTTTCACAATGACACATTGGGACAAAGGATCAGGAAGAGAAGAATATATGTAATAGAAATCAGTAGAAGGTATTCTGTAATGTCCCCAATTTTAGCCTCAAGCTAAAATGGAACATTATAGTTGCATCATTTTTATTTGTTGAATAAAAATGGGTAAAGTGAGCCATTTATGAAATAAACAGGAATAAAATCCCTCACGATGTGGAAAGGGATCATCATGGAGATGGATTTCACACCCTCATGTGTGAAAGATGTTAAAATACAAATGGACAAGGCCTAATTGACCAAGTCAAACTGTGTTGGCATGAGTTAGCAAGCACTAGGTGGGACATCGCAGTTTTAGTGGAGGAATATTCCATGGGGGAGGAAACTTATAGAGGAAGGAAGGAGGAGACTTCGTAGTGTTTAAAAGAGGAGCAAAGCAGCCCATTGAGATTATCTTAGATCATTTTATTATTTTTCTGGTGAGAAAAATTGTTGCCTCTTGTTGTTCAGCAGAGCTGCAGTGCCTTCGAGCACGAGGGAGTCCTATTTAGGAATTCCTATCCTTCTTAAGTAGATCATGAAGGATTTCACTCATCCTCCATATTCAGGCATTCAGGCCATAGCATTAGCTATCTTCATCAACGTAGTGTCTATAGCAGATTATTGTGCAGTGTAGCTAGGTGTTGCGGGAGGTTTCCTACAACACCATTTCTAGATGATCTTTCAGAGGAGGGAGGTTATCTACTCCCGAGAGGTTAGTGAGGATGGTTTCTGAGCATATTCCACTATCATTAATAGGAGGCCAACCATTCCCATCAGTCACAGCGCAGATACTCTCATAGACTGCATTCTAGTTGGAGCACATTTGCAGTGAGGGTTTTGTAGACATTTCAGAGGGTGAGATCTTTGGTGTAGGGATCAGCCTTGCACTTCACATTTCCAAAGGAGAAGGGCTCTTCATCAACTTCAGCCATTTAGCCTTCTCCATTCCATTCCATGTGTTGTGTTGCTGCAGCTACCCAGCAACTCCAGCATTTTAGAAGTTTTTCATATTTTAGCCAATCCTTCTAGGATTGACTTGAGGTAGTGATTGGGAGCTTAGATCTTCTCTCCCAATGATGTATGAGCCATGTATATGCAGATCCATGTTAATTTTCACCTAGTACAATAGTCTCCCTTCTATGACTGCGCAGTCCCTATTCATGGGTATTCTGCTATGATGCAACATTGTGTATTTTGGCTGTTACACCATTTTTTGGTCATCTAACCTATTATCATTAGATGGACCCAAGTACAC
The DNA here is from genome assembly GCA_034641835.2 of Pinus albicaulis. NCBI lineage: Eukaryota > Viridiplantae > Streptophyta > Pinopsida > Pinales > Pinaceae > Pinus > Pinus albicaulis. The sequence goes on from CM076573.1 coordinate 469,255,612, forward strand.
CATGTAAGACCAATTTTACCCTAAGTAAAATTGCCTTCACTATGTTAAATAACTTAATAAACCACATTTATTAGGTTTTTTATGGTCCAAACAGGAAACCCCAAAAGGAAATATTAAACAAACCTATATTTTTTTTATTTTCCTCATGGAATAATTAATTAAACCATAATTTAATTATTATTCCCAGTCATGTTTAACCCAAAAACAAAGAAATTAATTAGATAAACCTTTATTTATCTTATTATTTTCAAGGAATAATTATTTAAATCTTATTTAGATAATATTCCTTGTTAAATATGACCAAATCACCCACAAATAATTAAATAAATCATTATTTATTTAATTATCTTTCAACCACTTCCTTAAATAATTAAATAAATCATTATTTATTTGATTATCTTCTAACCGCTTCCTTAAAAAGATAAATAAATCATTTATTCATTTTTTTTTGACAAATCAAGGGATTTTACCCAAGTCAAATACCTTTTCCCTCCAACAAATATAATAAAATATTCCATAAAAGGTGGATCTGGATTTGGTTAACATTATTTTAATCATGCACCAAGATCTAGAATGACCCAATATTTTGTTATAAATAGGAGGGTTTTTCCTATCATTCTTCACCTTTTGTTGCCTATTAGATCACTCTGGATCTATACACTTGGTCACATTTTTCCATTATTTGTTGTGTGAGCTCCCTTTGAGTTCTATTCTTTGCATGGGTTTTCTACACCAACAAGAGAGAGAGATTCTAGATCTGAAGTGCTGAGGACTTCCAAGAACCCATCCCATTGAGGAGAATTGGATACGCCTTCTTGTTTTCCTCCTAGGTGCCCTTAATACAAAAATTCTTTCAAAATTGTTCTTGTCTTGTCTATTGGTATATGGAGCAAACCCTTCTTTTCACTGCTTAATGTCTTTCTATGCATAGATCTGGTTTTTTGCAGCTCTTTTCTTGATCAACTAACTGCAGATTTGAAGATATTGGCAGCCACTTTTTTTGTTAGGGCTATTAGTTATGCGTAGCTAAAGTGGTCCTTTTTCGTACACTTCGACAAAGGATTCATACTAACATTGGCATATGTTCTCATGGAAGGCTTCTAGCCTTATTCTTCTGATATCCATGGTATCATTTGCTACTGTTATTTCATAATAAAATGGCTCAAGGGTTTCATACATTTTGGCACAATTTTTATTCACTGCTAATTCCAGTTTATGTCTTTATATTGCTGTAGCTGCATTTTTGGGTTATCTTGAGAGATTCCCAATCTTGTTGTATTTCCCTCTTGGGGATATTGTCCCTTGACAATGCTCTATAGACATAGTCTGATAGTGGGCCAGGTAGCCTCTGGAGCTCATCCTTCTTTATGAAGGTGACAAATCCAGTAAATTCCCCTTCAGTCTATCTCTGGAATAGATTTTCTTGTCGATTGACAATGTTCCTGAAAAAGGAACATTACATTGTTATCAGAGCATAATCTTGGCTCAGCCTGTGGATCTTTGCCAAGATGCCGTCTAAGAAGATGAGGAAGACTCCACTTTGTGGATAAGAAGAAAGAAAAGGAGATGAGCTATTCAAGCTTCTCCCTAAATCCACCTAGGGCTTTCATGGGAGCCACAAGCAAAAGAGAAGGGAGATATTTGAAGAATCTCCACAAGGGTTAGAAACAGAAACAAACTCTAGGGTTTCTGATGAGGAATGTGAGTATGCAGTCACATCCTTAGATGCACAGCATAGCCACATGTGCAGTTTGTCATGGAAGAGATGGGAAAATAAGGAGAGGTGATCAAGAGGAAAACTATTGAATATTTTCAGAGGGAGTATGAGTCTCAAACTCTGGCATTCAGAAATCATCTCACTTTCATGGATTTTGCAAGTCCAAGGTGAAGGAGAGCTAGCAGCAAGATATATTTGTTCTATATACTTTCAGAGGTTCACCTACATGTTCAGCCAAAGCATGGGTGGAAGAGTTGAAGACCATGTTGCAGCAGCACAAAGTTTCCAAAGGAGGAAACATAAACTCAGTCCACTTCAGAACATTGATGATAAAGATGAAATCTTGCATCACGCCTTGTTGCAGGCAAGGTATCCATCTCATATTCTTGCACAAGAGAGAATGGAGGTCTCTTTTTCAAAAGGAGGTCAAATTTTTGGAGAGGTTGCCCCTACATGTTGATGAGGAGGAGGGCAACTGCGCTAGTATAGCTAGAGTTCATCCAGTGCCTCATGCAGAGGAAAGAGGAGTTCTTGCTCCACATAGAGGGATTCTTGTGTCTTTACAAGAAATTCCCCAGGATCTCCCATGAAGAGATCAAGGCACAACTCATGATACATTTGTGCCATTGATAGTAGGGTGCAGAGATATGGAGATAGAAGAGGAAGATAGGGAGGATGATCAGCATCATGTGATGAGGAGCACACACCCCTGTCTATTTTATGAGGTTGATGCACCTAAGATGATGACTGGATTGCGCAGTGGAAGCATGTAGGGTTTTCCCCATTAATACATTCAGTCATCTCTTGATGATAGTATCTCACTGCATGGAGACATTGCACCGAGGAGACCACTAGATCAACAGAGGAGGTTGGATGCTCCACATTTGGGGGCCTCACACCTTGATTTTAGGAGGGTGGAAACCTTGGGAGAATTCAACATAGTGCAGAGAGTTTGGGATGGACTCAAGGAGGTGGGAGACACTCTCTCATTTTCAGCATCACCCACTCTCATCAGTTATATTGCGCTGTCAGATGTTGCTGCAAGGATAGAGAATTGCATCTTCATGGTGCAAGTTGATTGCTCCATAGATTTGGTGAGAGAGATGATACTTCCTTTGAGGAAGGACTCTTTCATGCATTGGAGTAGGTGAAGGCCACTCATGCTTACATTTCCCAGGATCGGGAGATTCTTTGGAGGTGATAGTCTCTCACGGGAGGCTCATTTTCAGAGATCATCATTTCTCTTGAGCATGAGTAGCTACATGTTGGCATGGAAACAGCTTGGAGGATAAATTTGGCATGAGGGGATGTCAAGGTAGCAGGAAGCAGCGTGATGGAGCACCATATTGTAGAATACCAACGCTATCTATGTGGAGGATTGATCCAGGATGGAGGACTTAGCTTTGGTTGAGTATTCCCTAGGATCTTAGTGCATGCATGATTCTTGGATGGCCTTGATGGAGATGGAAGATACTCAATGGATGACATGATCATCTATCATCATGGCAGACTCTTCTTGGCTAGAGTTTCTAGTCCCAAGGATAAATTATTTGCATGCAACACATGAGGACTTCCTAGCTATGCACTTGGATGCATACTTTCCCTTGCTTGAGGAGTTCACTTGGAGGGCATTCAGCATGATCTACATCATCATATGGGTAGATGCATAGCCCGATTAATTTTGGAGAGGTTGGCACAACCATTCCCTTACTCATTGGAGGAGAGGGAGAGAATTTAGATGAGCCATTTCAGCTCAAGGTCTCAAGTACATGGTAGAGAAGGTATCATTTCCCATTTTGTACCTCTTTACTTCATATGAGTAGCCTATTGTCTCAGGGAGGATCATCCCTTATTGCATTTGATATGATGTACTTGTAGCTACTTGTAGCCTTGATTGTGGCTAATTTTGTGATGGTTGTGGGGGAAGCCACATACTTCTTGGTGTGCACCATTGGCACCTATTTTTACATTCATGATTTCATCTCATGAGATGTTTGTGGCAGAAAACAAGTGGCTAGTACAACACTTGTTACTTTGATTTTGAGGCAGGCCAAGGAGGCACTGCATAGGTTCCATGAGTGGAATTTGGAACCACTCTTCGGTTGTAATTTGACAACTTGTTTCTATTGCATATTTCTCCTTATGTATTTCTAATGTTGTATGCCTTTTGAGGAGCATTATTTGGAGATAATTGTATGAACATCCAATTGGGGGCATGATTCTCCCCATTGTATATGTTTTATCTTGCAGGAGATACCATGGGCAAACCATGATTGCCACATTGCTACTTGCACCTCCTTGTGGGAGGGACCACTTGGAGAATTTGCAAAGGGGTAGCTTGGGCCATTCTTGGAGGCCATACTATTTCAGCCCAAGGATAGAGGCAGCCCCATGAGCACTTCAAATGGAGAGAAGGCCATCTTGAGCAGCACAAGCACACTCTCCATTCAGCCCCAACACATTTTTTTTCTTTCTAAATAAGACTAATTCTATTATGTATAAGAGGTATTGTTACAAAACTTCCACAGTGTCAACTTTGTGAGCCTAAGCACTGGGCTTGATAACCATGCTAAACAGAAAAAGTCCAGACTTCCCAAGTTGGGAAACTAGTCTTGTAAAGATTAGTTTGGCCGCCGTTGAGGGGGGAACCGGCCTACATTTTAAGAAAGAGTACTTAACAAAGAAAAATAAACTGAGATTAGCTATCAACCTTTCCAGCTGCGCATTGCGACAAAGAGACAAAAAAACATTGCAGTACTTGGGAAAAAAATCAAAAGGAGCTGTGCGCTAAGATTATTACTGATCATGCGTTGGAGATTGAGGTTCTTCCACCACTCTACAGGCGAATTCATTTGCCCAGTCCTTATGGTCGCCATGGAGAGCACCACCCAAGTATGTGTCTTCATCCATCACCCGCGGTGCATCTTTTGCATGATGGGTTGTGCCTGTAGATGGAACTGATCATCTGGGCAGGCTTGAAGCAGGAGGGGACAGAGGGGAGGCTTCAGGGGAATGAGTGTGCAAAGGAGCCTCTTCTTTAATCATAACAGTGATGTATGCTGTGACAACAAGATGATTATGAGAGCATTCGAAAAGGAGCTCAGCACGCTGAGAAGTGAGGCGGATGGGAGGGCGATTAGGTCTATGGGGAGCGGAAGGAAGAAAAATGCTATGAGGGTCAGCAGATGGGGGAGGAGTTGGCAAAGCCGAAGGATTCGAGGCATAATGACATCTGCAACTTCTTTCATGACTTAAATCCTGAGGTTGAGCATGAGTCTCTTCAGCAGAAGAAGACCCATAGATAGTGCTGGAGTGGGGTCAGTGACTCGTTGCTCGCCCTCGGCTGGAGCTGCGCCTACTTCGCATTCTGTGACGAATGCGAGGCATGGTTGCAGAGATGGGAAGAGAACAATAATACTAAAATGGATAGGCAAGATGCCTAAAAACGTCGTGAGAGAAAAATCTGTGAGGGAGAGTAGTCGTCTGAATTTCAAGTGGAGATTCGTCGCCACTGAAAGCCTTAGTGCAAGTCCTGGGAGAGTTGAATCGACAGTAGAGGCTCTGCGAAACATGCACCCCAGGCAACAGTTCAGAAAAAGCTAGAAAAGTGATACGCCGACCTGTAGGAGTGTGGATGCAAGGTCCTGCATAGCCTTGAGGGCATGCACTATTGAGAGGAAGTAGAGGAGCGACACTTCTTTCACTGCTAGTCGAACTATCTGGAATAGAAGCCATAATCAAATGAATGCCCATGGCGGTGTGAATGAACATCTGCCCTGGATTAATGACGCCGCGAGCTGGATTAATGAACACATAAATTCCACCCCACGCGAGCTTCTTTGGGAGGCTCGCAGGGTTCGGCATCCCATTATGCCTGGCAGTCACCTGCATCTGGGCCATTCAGCCCCAACACATTGCAGAAACCCGCGGTTGAGATTTTCATTTGATGGTAGCATGGATGAGAGGATAATCATTGGGAGCACAATTATCCCATGCCTATCATCACTCCTACCTTAAGGAGGCCACATTCCAGTAGGAGGGATTCCACTACACCTTCTATCTTTCCGTGAGGAGCATCATATTCATTTTGCATACTTGGGAGAGAGCATTGGAGGGCAGATTTGTTGCAGCATATTTGAGCAGTGGTAGGACCATGGATGAGGAGGCCACACGAGAAGAAGGAGGAGGAATTTTGTTCTCTCTATGCAGTTTCTTGAGGGCAAGCAACATGTGGGAGGGGAGGACTGTAATGTCCCCAATTTTAGCCTCAAGCTAAAATGGAACATTATAGTTGCATCATTTTTATTTTTTGAATAAAAATGGGTAAAGTGACCCATTTATGAAATAAACGGGAATAAAATCCCTCATAATGTGGAAAGGGATCATCATGGAGATGGATTTCACACCCTCATGTGTGAAATAGGTTAAAATGCAAATGGACAAGACCTAATTGACCAAGTCAAATTGCGTTGGCATGAGTTGGCAAGCACTAGGTGGGACAATGTAGTTTTAGTGGAGGAATATTCCATGGGGGAGGAAAATTCTAGAGGAAGGAAGTAGGAGAATTCGTAGTGTTTAAAAGAGGAGCAAAGCAGCCCATTAAGATTATCTTAGATCATTTGATTATTTGTCTGGTGAGAAAAATTGCTTCCTCTTGCTGTTCAGCAAAGCTGCAGTGCCTTCGAGCACGAGGGAGTCATGTTTAGGAATTCCTCTCCTTCTTGAGTAGCTCATGAAGGATTTCACTCATCCTCCATATTTCGGCATTCAGGCCATAACATCTGTTGGGGTTCCCATGTTTTGGCCAGGTTGACAGAGACCAAAAGATGAGACAACATAGAACCACTTTGGGACCTTAGGATCTAGCCCTCCTAGGTCCAGAGAGGGATCTCTCTAAGTGAGTCAAAGTGTATGTCTTCGAAGCTCGAATGTTAAGGTTTTTAGGCTAGTTATAGGCTCAGGATTTGTTTGTTTGATTAAGAGTTTGGTTGTTGGGAATCAGGAAGGAAGGGTTCATCACAGGACAAGGATGAGCATAGAGTGAGTTTAGGCTGAAACAGATAACTCAGGGAACATCAAGGCCATTGGGCAATGGAGTCAAGAAAGGATTTATTTGTAATCAATGTGAAAGCTTTCGATTGGGCTAGTCATCTAGAGCATTTGGATCTTATAGGAGATATTTGGAATGGGACATTAAGGACAGAAAATGAAAGGAGGAGAACCAACCAACTCTGTCTATAGATCAGGTCAGAGTTCGTTTAACTCCAGGCCTGCTTGGACAAAATCAGAGGTAGGACAAGGGATCTTAGAAAGTCTTGATTGGGAGGCAAGACCCTAGAGAGGCAGAGACAAGGTTCTAGACCCCATAGTATTCTCAACACATCCAACTAAATCTTAATAAGAATGTCTAAACATAGATTTCATTAATTCATACATCAGAGAGCAGGCAATAACATCCACTACACTGGTTAAATCAATTGAAATCAATATTCAGCTACACATATGAGAAGAAAACATAAAGGGCTGGGAGAGCAGCAACATAAGGTACCTATCAAGGGTAAATATTATGCCAAACTTCTGATGCAAGCCTGAAGAAACATGATGAAATGAAAGCAAGTCAATCACAAATACAGAGAAAGGAAAAACATCACCAGCTGCTTAAGATCAGGATCCAAAGAAACATGCTTGTCATATTAAAAACAACACCAATCAGGTACATCATAGCCCATAGCTTGAAAATTCATTCTGAATACATCAAATCTCAGCCTATCTTACAATATTACACAGAGAATCCTGTCTCAATAAGAAAATACTTGTGTTTCACTGATATCTCATCAACAACCCTTACAATAATTTCCTTTTGTGATTTATAGAAGATGATGGACAGAAGATCGACTGAGAGCATAGGTGAATACTAAATGTAACATTAAATACACAAATGAATGCAGGGCCAAGACCCCTTCTGTTTTAATGCTTGAGTATTTAATTTCTGTCACCTCTATATCCAGGGATGATCTTCTTCAGATTTTCCTTACTTCCGACATGACTTTGCTGCATTCTAGTGGCCATACTTTGTTGTACTTGTGGGGAATAAACAAATGGTGAACAACTGCTGAGGGGTCTGCTTCATAAATGTCTGACTGGGCACCCTGTACTAGATGAAGAAAAACATTTTGCTGATGAATAAACCTTGATAGTACCTTTACTTGTGCTCAAGATCTTTTGGATAGATCCTCGGGATCTTCAAACTGCTGATTTGCCTTCTAAACCTCTGATTAAAGGCTTAAGATCTTCATTAGCTTGCCTTAATCTCTTTTTCTACTGCAGGCAATTGTTTTGGATTGATTCTACGAAGTTTTTGTCTGAAAGGTTTCTGATTTTCTTTCAAGGGTATTTTGTGTTGTATGATGTTGGTGTCCTAGGCCTTTAAGTCTTCATAGCTCCATGAAAACACATCAATGAATTCCTTAAATAGGTCAATGTATTTTTTCTTCATGTTTGCAGGTATAGACTTAGCCAGTTTTATCATTTTGGGCTTATCTTTAGTGCCTATGTTGCATTCTTCTATGTCCGATTCTGCATGTTCTATAGTGGGGTTTTTTGCTACGTCATCAAAGTCAAAAAGGTCCTCTAGGGGTGCCAGGCCTCTGGGTATATTTTTATCTTTGGCCTGTAGCACCTCTATCTCTTCATTGTCTGCATTTTCACAATTTTCGGTTGGATTTCTAGTTTTCTCAGAAAAATAATTTATTTCTACGTTACAGGGTGTTTCTTATTTATCTGGGTGATCCTCGCTTGGGCAATTGTCATCAGAAATCGAGTCTAAATCAGAAAATTCAAACTCATTCCTGCCCACCAGGAAATATTTGATCTGTTTGTCTCCTTCAAAGACCTGCCAATATTTTTCATTGTCTGGCACTGTAGGCCTGAATTTGGTCTGAATGATAATCTATTGGCCAGCTGGGGTCTTAGGATATGAGCTAGCTAGACAAGCTAATCCATTTGCAATTGCATTTTTCCCCTAGGAATGAACGCTAATTCATATTCAACAAACGTTTTCAGCAAATCTAGATTGTCATTCCTGTATGCCCTAAGCCTGAGGTGTTTTGCTGAATACTCACCATTCACCTGTTTGATGACTAACTTAGAGTCTCCTCTCACAACTATCCTACGGGCTCCTAATTTATTCAATAAATTCAGACCCAGGATGAAAGCCTCATACTCTGCAATATTATTTGTACATTTGAAATGAAGATTCACAGCATGGCTCTCTGCATGGTCATTTTCTGTGTTACGTAGCCACACTCCTACTCCAGCATTTTTCTTAGTACAGGACCCATAAAAATTCATTTCCCACAGGGGTTCACCATTATGTTGCGTTGGGGAGCCTGTACTAGATTGTGGGTTGTCTAGTTCCTCACGTGGTGCATCAGTTTGAGAGGTGTGACTAACAGGCTGGCTGCATAGCGTTTCTGGTTCATTCTAAGTTTTGTTTTCATTATCCTGCCTACGGTTTTCTTCATTGTATTCTTCCAAGGTAGCCATTATGCTAAAGTCCATGGGCTCCGTGTTTTTGCTCAAATTTTTACTTTCAGATTCTGGCTCTCTTAAGGATTGGTCATTATAAAGGATGAAAGAATCCAGGTCTGTGTGTACAGAGTATAATGGTGAATTTTCAGGCTTCTCGGGGCTACTGACCAAGAATTTCATTTGAGACTCCCTATACAGTCTCCTAAGTTGGCTGAATATAGGGATAATGGCATATGAGCCATCCATCTGCATTGTTCCTTGCAGTTTGGCTCCCCATGATCTAGATAGCAACATGCCATACTTGGGTGGCACATCTGCCACCACCACATCCATGACCATACATTTGGCAGGAATCTGGGTCAAACTCACACATAAATCTTTGATCAGGCCTAGGCATTTTACTCTGCTAGAGTCAAATGAATATAGATCTTTGTAGGGTCGTGTTATCTCTAGGCCAAGCCTTTCCATCACTACCTTCGGCATTAAATTGTGTGATGCTCCAGAATCATGCATCGCATTGTGAAGTATCTTGTCATGAATGTTGAGACTGATATAGAAAGTTGGAACTACCCCTTCCTGAAATTTTCCTTCAATTTTTGGACCAAATAGTAGGGTTGGTTGATCATCATTCAGATTTATAGAATCATTCATTTCTCCCAGATTCAATGCCTTAAAAATTTGGCCTTTATATGCATCTTGAGCGGGCAGCGCAGATAATGGTACAGAGATTTTGATTTTTGCAAGTTCACTCTCTAGATTGAAAGTGGACTGGACCTTGGAAATACTTGACTCTGTTTTATTCGCTACTGTCTTATTAGCTGAATCAGATTGTGATTTCTCACTATCTACAAGGTTAGGAATCGTTTTATCCGGAGCACTAACTGCAGTGCTAGTGCTGCTGGCTGGTTGGCTTTGTTTTTCAATGTCTTGGTTGTCTTTCTCCTTATGCTTACCAGAACTTTCAGCTGCTGATTTGTTATCTGTAGTAGATGCTTTAGAGGATTTATCAGGTCTTTTCTTGATGGTTAGCTCAGGAGTTTTGGCTTTGCAACTATCTTGGCTTTTCTTGCTCCTAAGTTCATATTGTTCCCTGACCTGTAACATGGCATTTTTCAAATCCCAATCTGTAATCTTTAGTTTCTAACCACTCCTCACCCCAATATGAAGGTGAGGGCTGATATTCTTATGAATCACAGTTAAGGACTGATTCCTCCGCTTCAAACATGTTTATTGCATTCCCTTCAGACTCTTCAATGATTCCCTCATCTTCATCTAAATTTTTTTCTTGAAATGGGGAAATAATTTGTTGATCCGACTCTCTTTGTCTGTTGGGAGCTGCATTATTTCTTCTAATGTTTTGGTTTTGGTTTCTGTTTTGGAAAACCATCCTCTTTATAATTTGTTGCAGTTCTTCCACATTTTTATACATTTTTTCGTATTTGCGATCAGATGTGGAACCTACGTTTTCATCCCTATATGTCACCCTTTTTTCAGCTTTTAATCTTGCCCTTTTTTCCATTAAGTTTTCTTCTATGGTTATGGTTCCTTTCTGCATGTCTTCCAGGGTGGTGTACTCTTTATCTCTAAGCTCATATGCCATGTCAGCATCGAATCCATCAGGATATTTTGCTAGGGCCATACCTTGAGGAGGTTTCATGTGTGGAGGGAGGGCATTGTAAATGCTGTTGAATCTAGTGGTGTAATCTTGAACACTCTCTCCTACATTCCTCTTAAGGGACATGTATTATGCTAGGAGCTGGCGAGGGTTTGATCTAACCTCCCATTTGTTTATGAAGGTCTGGTATAATGCAGGGAGATCTTGAATACTGCCAGGAGGTAAACTCTTAAACCATTTGTTCACCTCACCCCCTAAGCTTTGGGCAAAGATTCTCATTTTGATTGTTTCATCATCAATTTCCATATAATCAAAAGAATCCTCCATGTTATCTACATGTTGCTGAGCTGTAATGGATTCTTTGGCAGTGAAGTGTGGGATTTTTGACTGATAATCATTGGGTAAGGGTAACAAGGGCTGCGGTAAAACTAAAGGTGCGTACCAAGCTGCCATAATGATGTTCTGATAAGGTATAGGGTTGGCTTGAGCAGCTGGTATTTGGATGACGGGGATATTTGGACCAGCAGAAGTCTGTTGAGCAAACCTAGGGTGGGAGAGCCCCAAATTTTGAAGGAAGTGAAAATCAGGTGGTGTAGATGGAGGGGTTTCTTTGTTCCTAGTGTTTTGACCACTATTAGATGGTGTGCTATGAGGCTCAAGGTCTTGCTGGTCTAGGTGATTGAATGACCTAGCTCTAGGTAATCTATTAGGTATGTCTAGGTCAGGGAGGTAATGTGATAGAGCTGTTAGGTCTTCTGGTGCATAATTAGCTCTATGAATGTGACTGGAAATAGTTGGTCTTTTAGGTGTAGGAGCTCCCTTGAGGATACTCTTTGAATTGTCAACTATTTCAGGTGGGTCAGGGTTGGGATAAGCTCTTGTGTGAATATTTCTGAAATCCAGAATGTTGTTTCCTAGCCAAGCATCTCAACCCTACTTGTTCCTTCTACTGTGGTTGATGTTGTCTCAACGACTGATCTCCCAGTGGAGCCTGATTGTGAAACCAAGATAACCAGCAGGCCTACTGATCACCAGTGGAGTCTTTTCATTTAGGAAAAATGGAGTCACCAGGTGGAGGGTTTTTAGGTATGTCTAAGGGGTCACACTGTCCACCATAGTGCTCAGGCACTATCACCTTTCAGGAATCTCCTCTAAACAACAAGCTCTAACCAGAGATTGACTGGGAGGGCATTTACCAGATATGTCACCTCTGAAAAGAGGATGAGATCTGGAGGCTACGTGGCCCTTTCCAGGCTTTGTCTAAGAGTATGATGGATATTCAATAATGGAGGTCGATTCAAGAATGGAGTGACTAGCTGTCAACCTGACCAGAGTTCTAAGTTTCTAAGTTTCTAGGATTGTTTAAGGTGAAATGCACTCAGATTTTCCCCAACGGAGTCGCCATTATGTTGTCTCATCTTTTGGTCTCTGTCAACCTGGCCAAAACATGGGAACCCCAATAGCATCAACCATTTTCATCAGCACAGTGTTTGTAGCAGATTATTGTGCAATGTAGTTGGGTGTTGCTGGAGGTTTCCTACAACACCATTTCTTGTTGATATTTTAGAGGAGGGAGGTTCTCTACTTCCAGAAGGTTAGTGAGGATGGTTTCTAAGAATATTCCACTATCATTAGCAGGAGGCCAACCATTCCCATCAGTCACAGCGCAGATACTCTCATAGACTGCCTTCTAGTTGGAGCACATTTGCAGTGACTGTTTTGCAGACATTTCAGAGGGTGAGATCTTTTGTGTAGGGATCAGCCTTGCACTTTATATTTCCAAAGGATAAGGGATCTTCATCAGCTTCAGCTATTCAACCTTCTCCATTCCATTCCATGTATTGCGTTGCTACAACTACCCGACAACTCTAGCATTTTAGCAATTTTGCATATTTTAGCCAATCCTTCTAGGATTTACTTGAGGTAGTGATTGGGAGCTTAGATCTTCTCTCCCAATGATGTATGAGCCATGTATATGTAGATCCATGTTTTTTTTCACTCAGTATAGTAGTATCCCTTCTATGACTGTGCAGTCCCTATTCATGGGTTTTCTTCTATGATGCAACATTGTGTATTTTGGCATATGTTCTCATGGAAGGCTTCTAGCCTTATTGTTCTGATATCCATTGTATCATTTTCTACTATTATTTCATAATAAAATGGCTCAAGGGTTTCATACATTTTGGCACAATGTTTATTCACTGCTAATTCGAGCTTATGTCTTTATATTGTTGTAGCTGCATTTTTGGGTTATCTTGAGAGATTCCCAATCTTGTTGTATTTCCCTCTTGGGGATATTGTCCCTTGACAATGCTCTATAGACAGAGTCTGATAGTGGGCCAGGTAGCCTCTAGATATCATCCTTCTTTATGAATGTGACAAATCCAATAAATTCCCCTTTAGTCTATCTCTTGAATATATTTTCTTGTCGATTGACAATGTTCCTGAAAAAGGAACATTCCATATTCTGAGGGAGCGTATAGTATCAAGTAGTAAGCTTCTGATAGTAGGCATAGTAGCGTGGGTAGGATGGGAAGTATAGGTAGGATTGGAAGATTGGAAGGGATGAAGTGGCTGCATTGAGATACTTCCCTTGAAAAAGAAATCCCCCTCTATATCCCAAAAGGTGGAATTGCATGGATGTACCTAGAAATATTGATTACTCTGCTTCTGCCTTCTAGGATTTTATCAGTAAACATAAAAGTCTACGGTTAAAATTCAGGCAGATTTGCATACGGACAGGGAAAGTATATTTTATTTGGGCTTCGGCTTCTTAGGTTGAAGTGCATTAGGACATACTGGAAGATTTTTTTATATTGCTCACTCAACACATGGAAATTTCTAGGACTCACTCGACACATACAAAAATAGGTTGTTTTCTAGGGCTGGAAAAATAGAAATCATTGAGGGAAGAAATGAAGGGGAATTTACTGTATATATATTGACTGCAGGTATTGTTCCTTGTTGTGAGTTAATTTAGGTGGATAAAATGTGCTGGAAGATGTGAAGGTGAAGGGGTCAAATACTGGGTGAGTATCTATGAGGAGGAATTGGGCCACAACTTGCGGTGCAATACCATTCTGGGGGAGGCTTCTTCTAGAAGACTAGAAGCCAGTTAGGTTTTGGTAAAAAATTTAAGCCATATCCATGCTAAAATTAATAGATACCTAAAATAAATTCTTTAGTTATGTTGTGGTGAAGATGTTTGTTATGTTGTGTACTCCAAGTGATTCACCTGCCCATATTACCTCTTGTTGAAAGCCCTATACATCCACAATATTGATTTTATCACTTGTTGGTTTGTTGATTAGCCCAGCTAGTGGGATTAATAATATCATTTCCTGGTAAGGCTGGTTAATAAACCGAGAGCTAGGAGAGAGAATATAATCTGGGCTGACAGAACACGAATTGGTTGATTGTTATTTTCTAGGATAATCCAGAAAATCTAGGAGATGAAATGAAGCGGGTTGGTTGAATAACCCTTCTTGGCTTATTGTTGCAATTTATTTCTTGTTATCTGGGGATCTATCTTGTTGGTTAGATTTTTGGTTGAGGATTTGGGGTGCTGACGAGCTAAATTTTGGATGTGAATGGTTCATGACTGAAGAACAACTATCTCAGGCCTACATAGTTCATGAATTAACACGTAAAAAAACTCATATGATGATTATCAGAGTTTGAATTTGTTAATGTTGAGAGAGAAAAAAGACCAGTCTGCAACGAAATTACGATGTGAATTGAGGACAAATGACAACAAGTGAGGACAAATGAAGACATATGGAGGACTGGCATATAGTTTTTATACAAGAATAAGCCAAGTGTATTATGTGCCATGTGTATGTTTACACATGATGGTAGGGATCATCATTTAGGATTCAAGGAACCATTAAATTTAATATATGATAATAGATGTCGCTAAAATTTAATGGTGTTATATGCTTAACAAATAATTTATTCTCAAAAATGACATTTTAAGGAAGGATACTCTTGATCCTTCTAGATCTTGACACATTTTCTCTCTTTAACTCTTACAAGGATATCAAGCATCAATAAAAATAATTCTTATAGGTTTTGAAGAAACTATGTGGCAACCATTTTTGTTAATCCATCTTGTAAATAAATTTCCATGAATTGTAATTCATGTATATAATACATGGAAATGTAATTTTTTTCTTTGGTCAAATCACATCCTTAGCTTTTGTGGGATATCTTGAAATTCAAAACTAGTTCATAATTTGCACAAATTTGTACAGATAACTTGAAGTTTGTAGCTACTAATGAAGTCAGACTGAAATCGATAAACACAAATTTCTTCTACTAAATTATGTGGAAGGAAAACCGACAATAGAAACACATGCAATCATTCAATCACAATGAACATTTTTTTTTTACTAAGGAAACCAACTGGGAAAAAACCTCCTCCCTTTGTATTATATCAAATGAGAAAATTGATCTATTTTAATACCTAATTCAATGCTTGAATATCAATTTTCAGTGCAATATTGATCTCCTCTTGAGTCTTCTCTGACCAATACGCCTCCTGCGTCCTCCTATTTCCTTGCACAATTCCTGCTCCTAAAAAATAGGAAAGCCCCTAATTCCTTCTCTAATTCTCAAGGAAATTATCTCACCTACTACATGTAAACAATATACACTCACTAGTATAAAATAATGATTACATTATTCCTTTTCTCTCCGACTTCACTAGGAAATTCTTATTACATGCATGACTACAGATATTTTTAGTAAATTGACGAGTTAACTAAGAGTTATTTGAGTCTACAATAGTTACAAATATTAAAATGAATTCATACCGATTCTATTTTATACTAGAACTCAGATAACTTACTTTCATGAAAGATAAAAACTCTAGATAACTAGATCTTAGCCACCAACTTGAACACAACTCCCCTTCTATCCCACAAACTTGAATTGTGTGACTTGACTGAGTGATTTGGCCATGTCACTCCTGCTAACTTCCTTCCAACTCATCTCACTAAAGAGGAATTCAAATTTCCTCATTTTACTGAGGCATAAGTCAAATGAAGCTTTTTCTTGCTACAATTTAAAACTCCCTCTTAGCAAGAAAAGGGTTCTAAACAACCCCAATCCTATTCCTATAGAGCTCAAACTTGCCTCTTGACAAATACTTTTTCAAGATGTTTGCATCTTTCTCCCTTGTGGGAATGTACTGTAACATAACAATCCTCCTCTGCACAAAACCACTTGAGTGATGGTACCTAATGTTTATATGCTTGGAAATATCATGAAACACTAGATTTTTAGATAGTTTTATACAACTTTGATTGTCACACTGTATCAATGTAGGCTCTATCCTCTGACTGAAGAGACAAAACAATATCTTCGTCATCCAAATAGACTTTCATGCTACTTCACTAACAAACATATACTCGACCTCTGCTGAGTTGAGTGCTACGAATATTTTTTTCTTCTTGTACCAAGAAAATGATGTTGACCCAACACTAAAGACTACTCCCAATGTGCTCTTCTTATCTGCGAGAATCCCTTCCTATTTTGTATCTATGAAGCCTTGGATATTCACTCCATCAGTCAGCCTATACCATAAACCAATGTTTTTTGTTCCTTTGAGGTATCTTAGAACATGTTTTATTTCTTACCAATTAAGCTTGGTAGGATCCACCTTGAACTGATTAAGATGGTTCACTGCAAAAAAAATATTGGGTATTTTGTTCAACAAGTATATCAAGGACCCCCACTCGCCAACTTTTTCTAGATGGTTCCATATACTCCCTCCCCTATAGAAGCATCTCATTTCCTCTTGCTAATACTTAGAGGATTATGAACGAGTTTGTAATCCTACATGTGGAATATATGAAGGATTTGAGAGGTGTAATTCCCCTATCCAACAAATATCTCTCCATCTCCATGCAACACATCCAAGCCAAGGATGTAGTGCATCAAACCCATATCCTTCATCTCAAAATCTCTTGCAAGGTCCTCCTTACAATACTAGATCAAGATATCATCTCCTGCTAGTATCAAATCATCCACATAAAGAACTAGGATGAGAATAATTCAATATACAATAATGTAGTAGATATTGGCATGTACTTCAATCTTAGTGAATCTAAATCCACTGAGGTAAGAATATATGTGAGTGTACTAAGCATGAGGTTCCTGCTTGAGACCATAGATGGCTCTTTTGAACCTACACACATGTGTCTCCTAGCTAAAGGTATTGAACCCCTTAGGTTTCTTAATGTAGATCTCTTCCTCAACCACTGCATTGAGGAATATAGTATTAACATCCATCTAGTGGATCCTCCATCCAAACTATGCTTCCAAGGCAGGTATGGTCCTGATAGATAAGTATCTTGCCATAGGGGAAAATGTCTCATCATAATCAATACCCTCCACTTGTGATAAGCCTTCAGCAATAGATATGGCCTTATAGTTCTAAAAATTTCCATCAACTACATGTTTCACCTTATACACCCACATATAGCCAATAACAGATTTTCCCTCTGGTCTAGGAACAACCTCTCAAGCATCACTCTTCATGATGGATTCATACACCTCCACCATGGGATCTACCCACATATGTTGGGAAACAACCTCTTAAAAATAATATTGATTAGAATTAATCAACTCTGACATGAGTGTCATATATCTGGCATATATTTCTAGTGATCTCCTCTTTCTGAGCAAGGAACTAGGAGCTCCAACCTACTCATGAGCTTCCTGCACCAAATTGTCAACCATCCTAGTCCTCTTCCTCCCTTCTTTGGAAGGATTTGTATAAGTGTGTGCCTCCACTCATACTACTCTCTACTCCTCCACATGTGGCTTCTCCACATCATCCTCCTGGAATTTCCTCCCTCCTTTGAGAAATATCCGATTCTCTGGATCTGACAAAGGCTCCTCCTTTGGATCTAGAAGCTCCTTCTCTGGTGGTGTGCTGAGCTCTCACTCTAGAGAACTCCTCATGGATTTCTCCTCATCAAATCTCACAACCATCCTCATAATAGTGATCCTGGGTGAGGGAATGTACACCAGGTAAATATGAGGTGTCTCAGAGCCCACAAATAACCCCTCACTGCAACGGGCTCCAAATTGTTCTTGCTATATTTGGAGACATGAAAATAGACTATGGATCCAAAAATGCGAAAGTGGGAGATATCCAGATTCCTCCCATTGAAAGCCTCTTAAGGTGTAATAATTCCAATAATTTTTTGAGGGTTCATGTCCTGCAAGTAAATAGTTGTATTACAAGCTTCTACCCACATGGATAGTGGCAATCCCTGGTCATGCAACATTTCTCTAGAAACTCCTACAACACTTCTATTTTTCCTCTATGCAACCCCATTTTTTTTTGGGTTGTGGGGTGCAATAAAATCCCTTCTAATATGCTCCTTGGCACATAATTTTTTGAAGGCATTAGACACATACTCTTCTCCATTATCGCATCTCATGGATTTAATTTTATTTTCAGTCTCATTTTCATCTAAGGCTTTCAATTCAAAAAAATTTGAATAAACTTCATATTTATTCTTCATGATATATATCCAAGATTTTTAAGAAACATCATCTATGAAGATCAAAAAATACTTGTGATTTGCAGTTGATCCTATGGAAAATGGTCTTGTTGGAATGGGGTACCCTAGTTGCATTTTTTATATAAATTTTGTAATAATTAATCTAGCATAGGGGCTTGGTGCGGGTCAAAGCCCCCAATGTATTGTAATGGGTCAAAGGGTAGACCAAGAATATACAAACCACGGTTTGCGGACCATAGGATATCATAGGATAATATGTTATAAATAGATGGATAGATTGAGTCTAGGAGGTAGAAAAATGTGATTTATGCTAGTTTCGAACTGTTGAGATCTATTTGGATTGTATTTGGGTAAGGAATCCTGCTGGTTGTGTACACAGAGATCCTCAGTCCTGTTGTGTGCAGACCCCGTTGGCTGTGTGCGTGGGTTGGGAATCGGGTCTGTAAGTGGATTTTGAATGCTAATGAATGAGAAATATATTTGGAAGTATCTCTGTGTTATAAAAACTGGTTGTGTTCGTGTTATTATAATGATTCTGCCTATTGATAAATATTGATGCGCACATGGATGTGAAGCGATCACTTAGATCTGATTATTGATAGTTGCTTTGCTTATGTTTACATACTATCTATGGTTCTATGAGCTTCACGTTATGAAAGTATACTGCTAAAAGGTTTTGTGATAATTCTTATTCTGCGCAAATCTGATAGATCTTAACAGGGCTACCTCGATTAACTCTCTTTCTCTCATGGTGCGGAAACATGGTTCTAACACCCTCCCATACTACTTCAGGTGAGACCTTGGCCTATGCAAGCAGGTCATTGCTGAAAGGGAAAGTAGTATAGGGGTTTGTTGTAAAATATTAAATCCGAACTTGGGTCAGGACCCCTCAAGCCAACAAATGGTTCCATTGCTAGGACTGGGAGCATTTTGAGAGAAATATTGAGTAATGCCACTAGGTCATTGGCGGCCTGAGAAAATTGAGCTTGAATATTGGTTCAAAAAATGTATTCAGGAATTTTCTTTGAAAGATAATTAAAGTACAAAGCTGACTGCTGAAAAGTGGAAGAACAAATATATCTTCATAGAGGCATATGAAATATTCTTTGTAACTTTTGCGCACAAACTACAGTAGTGCCTAGCAAGGTTAGCAGAGTTCCAGACCTATTGGAAAGATGATCAGGTTACAGAGTGGACTCCTGAATTAATTCTACAGCTGGAGAAGGCTGATAACAAGATCACTCAGACTATTGATCACTGGGTGGATAGTACTTTAGGAGGATTTGTAACAGAATTTGTAGCTGATAAATTCATATATTATTCTGAACCTGAGTGGAGTTTCTTCAAAGGATTCTGAGGTAAGTTATTGCAAACATTACCACTACTAATTAATATTTTATTTTGTGAAAATGGTATTATGTGCAGTCACACCGATTGAATGACCTCCGATCAGAGTGAAAGTACGGCACGAAGTGGTAAATACTACAAAGTCAATCGAGAAGGGGACATATAAATATATAGTCCCTTAAGAGAGCCACCTACGCACACATAAACTAGTCCTCTGGTTACCCCACCGTCGAATCCATGTAAGGGAAAGAATTCTCCTACCCCACCACCATTTCCAGAATATGATATGGCCATGTACATGAAGCTACCCACCTTTAAGGGTGTCAGGGATGAGGACATGGACCGATTTTTGTTTGTGGCAGAATCAGTATGGGCTACAAAGAATGTTTCTAGCGATGTTGTAAAAAGAGCACAACTATCCCTAGCCTTTGAAGGAAGGGCCTTGGATTGGTTCATGGGGTATAGTGGCGAGCATGCGGATCCATCAATACAAGAAATTAAGGATGCCTTAAAACAACAGTTTCATAAGCCTAAGTCCGATGCTCAACTTGTGATTGACTTGAAAGATTTTAAATAGGGATATACAGAGTCTGTACGGGAGGTTGATCAGTGGCTGAAGAAAGTTATTAGGGATGGAGAATTTAAGTATGAGGATAGACAGCACAAGGAATGGTTCATTTCCATGCTATTACTACACCTGTGTGGGCCTATGGTTAGCAGATGATTGATACACAAGAAAAAACCCTGGAAGTTTCCATGAAGCTAGAAGTTGCACCAAGGGACGATACCCAGTTTGGGGTGCAGCAAATCTAGGGATAGTTAGCATCAATGCACCTAGAAATCTAGAATTTATGAAAAGAGGAGGGAAAATAAGCTAGCACAGACATTTGGTGCATATGGTGCAGGGTGTCGGGCCACACCAAGGATCAGTGCCCTCTACTGTTAGACTACTGCAGGCTGGGGGGCCTAACCCATTATGCCCCAAACAGGTTGCAGGACCAAGCATGGCCACATTATGGTGTGTTGACTATCTAGTATCCGAATTGCATGATACAAACCACTGCCCCCGACTTGGTGCCTATGTCCCAGAATTGAGGCAACAGTGGTGCAGATTCTGCTCATCTGTAGGACAAGATGAGCACAAATTTCAGCGATATGATTTAATGATAGATAGAGGAAACCTGTATAGGGTCCAGGTTGACCCTTCATCACCATTATCATCCTGTGGATGAGGAGGCTCCTCTGCAAGAGGCCGAGGGGGGGGAGAGGTTGAAGAGCAGGTCGGGGAAGAGGACAACTAATCAGCCATAATTGTGGAGAGGTGGGACACTTTGCAAGGGAATTTTTGAACCCTTCACGAAAATATTGTATATATTGCAGGCATTTGGATCATGTGATTGGAGATTGTCCTGTACTAATAGCAAAGATGCAGGAAAACCAGCAAGCGCTGGCGCATAATGTATAAAGGGTTAAGGCGGAACTGCATGATGAGGGACCCAGTATTAACGTAATTACGCACAGTGGCATGGCAACTAGAGGAGATGAGGAAAAAGATACAGCCAAGCCACTTATCAGAAAGGATTCTAACAAAAAGGAAATCTTCAACCTACAGAATGAGAAAGAAAACTTCCTTGAAGCTAGAGGAGAATTTTCCAAAAATGAGGCGTCTACCTCAAAGGCCCCAATGGATCTAAAATTAGATGAATAATTTAATTCGTTCCTACAGGAATGTATGAAGTTACTATGCAACCAGAAGGAAGTAGAGAACCTTCAATCATTGATAGAAAGTTGCGCAGAAAGGTTGACCCTCCAATGGAAGTTAAAGATGTCCACAAACTTTATAAGCACAGAAAACACATTGGTTGGGAAATGCGGCTAACTGCGAAGATTGGTGATTATGAAATGGATCAGGTCATCCTAGATTTAGGATCTGAAGCAAATTCCCTACCCAAATAGACTTGGTAGATGATGGGAGAACCAAAGCTGGAATGCTCTATTATACTGTAATATCCCCAAATTGGAACACTCAGCATTACCTGCTGGAATAACACACTTTTCATAATTATGTGCACTAAAATGAGTTTGAAGCCCTTGGATCCCTTAGATCTGGATATCTAGCATCTAAATCCAAAATGGGAGCAAAAACAAATCAAACTAGGCGAGGTAAATAGGCCTCCCACACCTAGTATAGCTGAAAACACCCAAGAATGGGGCTGCAACAATATGCAACAATACTGCTGGAAAATAATGGAGTTTTTGAGAGCATGAGTAGGAGACCAATAAGAGGGATAAAATTTCATATATACAGCAATAAACCAGATCCATAATGAGGCCCTTATAGTATACAACAAGTTGTATAAGACAAGAATAGAAGAAATTCCTCAAGAAAGAGGGCTGCAACACATGTATTGACTGAAAAATAGCTTGGCGGCGTTATTTGTAAAAGTTGTAGCAGCTGTATATTACACTCCAAATATAGATCAGATTTTTGTACAAAATATCATATCTATTTCAGTTCTGTAAACTAGAAATGCTCCTTTACAAGATCCCCTTGGGGTTTTGATCAAAACATACAGCACAGAGAGTAGATCTGAGATCTAAAGTAGCAGATCTGCAGTAGTATTCAGAAATTTATGAAGATGATTACAATAGAAGCAGATCAGATCTGGAAAAAACATGGATCAGAAATCTAATCCATGGATCACCATAGTGAAGGGAAAAACCCCAGCACTAGATATCTCTCCTCAAAAAGTGTGTCAAAACACCCTGCAACTTCCTTCTTGCAAATAACGTAGTCCTGGAAGGAAAAATGCACTGTAGGTTGAAGCACTGGGTTGGCTTGATGCCAAGATCTGAAATATAAGCTCCAAAGGTTTATAGCTCTCTTTCCAATGGGATAGAAGGCTTTCCTAATGAAAAGACGACCTAGAATGGCCTAGATCTAAGAAGATCTAACCTCCACTTGCTGCATCTTGCAAGGACAACCAAAACCTCAACAAGATCTGCATTGTAGTTGGAAGATGAGCTTGGAAAAATGTCTAATAGTGGATGAGATTAGCAAAACTCTCCCAATTTCTCCTCCATGGAAGAGTTGGGATTCCCGAACAAGAAAACCCTAGTGCTAAACAGCACTATCCTCAGCTAAACAAAAGAGAATGATATATGTCTAAACAGACAATATATTCAGAAATATACACAATCAAAAACCTTCTTCTGTTGTCCTCCTCTTCCTCTTATAGGATGAAAGTCTTGCCAAACCCTAAACCATCTCAATGATTTAGCTGCATTCACATGAGAAGCCTCCAACTAAAAATGCGCTATGCCTTTAGGAGATTCATTGTATCTAGATAGCGCTGTTGATTTGGTCCTGGTTGACTTGGTCAAGTGCTCCAGTCCCTTTCACACCTAAGTGTGCTTATGTAAATAGCCCATATTTTTCCATGTTCACATGTGGAATTGATTTATTTTTCTGATTAGGAGTTTTATTTATCCTCCTTTACATTTTTATTCATGAAACAAAATATTGAGACAAAATTGTATATTCCCATTAGCTTGGGCTAATTGGGAATATTACAGTCCTCCCCTCCAAAATGTTGCCTGTCCTCAAGCAACTGATAGGGTGAGTGCTGCAACACTTCTCCTTCTCCATTGGTGACACCATCAAAGATCAAGCTCTCCTCATAAGCTATGTGTTCACCAATCTAAGCCTCCATGAACTATTCCTCCAAAGTCATCATGAGATGTATAAAATCCATCCCACAAGGAGTCAAGAACTCAATAGAAACAAACATTGTAGGTCCAATAATCTCTCTAAAGCATGTAGCATAAGGTACATAGAGAGTTTCAATCCCATGTGGTACATACAGACTATCCATCCTTCCTCCTTACAATCCCATGAAAAGTACAACTATATCATCCAAGTATGGAAGCATTATTACATATACACAAACATAAATTTGAGCATGAGGAGGTGGGTCAAAGTCCGACATATGGTGCCAGCATAGTGCATCTCTTGCATGCATCAGATCAAGGTATGGTAAGTGGTTTCCCCACCACTTACTTGCTGCACAAGTTATCTTACCATGGATGAAAATGTGAGATATGTTTGGTGCCCTTGGGAAGCACCCATCATGAAAAAGAATCTCCCTTTACATAACAAGGGAGTGGCCAATTTTAGAAATTGCAGTGGCCCAATGTTTTCCATGAAATTTACATGATACAACACTCCTATTAGGAGTCAGGGCCTGAGAAAACATGGTGAAATAATGTGTCAAATCAGAAAATGAAGCTTGCATTACATGATCAGATTCTTCACCATCAATGTTTCTCCTCTACATGGAATTGTGCAAAAAACTTTCTCCCTTTTCAAGAGAAGGAAGAAATGACTGAAATGACTCTTGCATAGAGTCCTTTGGCTGCCCCAAATCCACATAGTTATTGCATGCTAGAAAATTATGATGTAGCTCTCCTCCAAAGCCTTCCCATCCAAAGCATCTCATGATAGTGTTGTAGATCTTCATAGAATAGGTAGGGCTGAAACAGAACTCTTTGAAGGCCCTTTGTAGCATCCTCTCCTTGAGCTTGGAGGCTCTAGGTAATAAGATCCTATCATGATGATAGATGACTCCCTCATGGACTAGATAGCCCTATTCATGTAGCTGGTCATCAAGCATCATACAAGTGTAGAGATCTTTGGAATAATCCACCAACAGCTAGGATTTCCAATATATATCTACACTCCCCAACAAAGACAGTGCTGATGATGCATTAATAGGAATGCTTGCCATGTCTCTAATCTTTTATTTGACATTACTTATGCTAAAGGTACAAGTAGGAAGGGAATACCTTCCCTTCTTCTCCTCCAATAATGCAGAATCAAGAATGAAGGATGGTGAGGATGATGAGAGAGGAAAATCTCCCTCCTTCTTGTGCTTGCCCAAGCCTTCCAGTGCTATAGTTGTGTCTTCTAATGCTCCCATCCCTCTTGGATCTGATTTTGGAGCATCAATTAGTAAGAGATCTCTCACCAAGACTGAATCAGGTGGCCTCCCAAGTGGTTTTCCACTAGATGAGAGTGTCCCTTGTAGAAATCTCATTAACATGAGAGAAGGGACAGTGAGGTCCTTGCTTCCATTGCGCAAATACATCTCTATTTTTTGTGTGGAAGTGTTGTGTGAGGGGTAAGTATGCATGCCTTTGATAATTTGAAGTGCACCACTCTTCTTTTCCACCCATTCCATTTGTAAAGCCTCCTAATCAGTGTTGACTTTCCCCAATGTAATCAACCATTGAACACCCAAAATAACATTGGTGTCTGGTATGTCAACTACAAAGAAGAGATCCACCAAAGTATATGATCCCATGGTGACTGAAAGTGTTGGAACATAATGCATGCATTGCATTTTTCTATCTCCTGGGACCAAAACAGAGAATCCCTCAAAAATATTAGTGGGTATTTCCCTCCTTTGCACAATATGGGCATTAATGAAATTGTGGGTAGCCCCATTGTCAATCAATATAGAAACCCTCTGATTCATGATTGACCCTTGAAATCTTAAGGTAAATTACTTAGGTACTACCCTCAAGGATGCAAGAGTTCCTCCAATAGGAGCAAATGCTCCATTCTCATCTCCTGAAGGTGTTGGATCTCCTCCAACATTGTCAACGCTGTGTGCCCTCCTTGGCTCATCATCTTCATCTTCTTCAAGATCTGAGAAGACCTCTATATAATGTGCTTTACCAAAAGCACATTTATGTCCAGGTACCCATGGTTCTTGGCAAGTGAAGCATAGATTCCTTCTTCTCAGATCTTTCTAGACTTCATCATCAAGAGGCTTCTTGTATGAGATCTCCTTTGAAGGAGCATCTTTCTCTTCCTTTCCTTTAGAAGGAAAAGAGGGCTTATTCTGAAAGTTTTCCTTTGCTTTTGGAAAGGCATACTGAAGGTCTCTATCCCTCTCAATGGCATCATGCAAGGTAATGGGCTTGGTATATTTAACCAACCCATGCACAGGTTCATCCAAGGCATCAATGAACATGTACACCCTCCTTACTGTAGACAGATCATGAACCATAACATATAATCTCCGAAACTGAGAGATAGAAGACTCTGCATTACCTGACTGTTTTAACTTTGCAAGGCTCATGGAAGGTGCTTCTGGATCCTTTCCGTCGAACCTCTCCACCATTCTTCTAGTAAAATCATAATAGGCAGTCACATTGGCATGGCCTAATGTAGACAACCCATGGAACCACTAGTTGTGTGCTTCACCTTCAAAGTGCAGTGCTGCAATCTTGATAGCTTCCATCTCAGGGAACTTTTTCAACTGAAAGTAGATATCCAGATTTTCTACCCATGCTTTGGCAGAACTAGTGGATGACCCATAAAACTTGGGTAAAAATAATTTGCCCATAGAGTGATGTCGATCATGATTGTGAGTGAATCCACCATCTCTATACTGATGCCTTGGTCTTCTTTTGTCCTTGAGGTGAAAAAAATCTTGAAAAAACAGGTGGTCCTTAAATATCTGATTCTGAGACTCATATTATTCAAATTATTCTTCAAGGGATGCTTGCTCATTAGGTCCTTCATTCTCCACAGCCAAGGAAGTAGGCATAATAGAGGGTTGTGGACCTTGTGGCTAGTTCACTGGTTGATCATTCCAGTGGTGAGACATGCCAGAGCTTTCCCCATGATGAAATATCCTAGGATATTTTCCATTATCATCTCTTTTATCTCTCTAGCAAGATATTTCATGGCTTTCAGAAGGGTTTTTGCAAACTCCTTCCCATCTTCATCACTTCCAGATTCAGGGGCTTTTCCCTTGTCTTTATCATTATTCGTGTAATAAAACTTCTTCTATCTTCTTCTCAGGTACCTATTCTCTCTATCAATGAGGTTCTCCTATTCTTTTGAATACATCTTGGCTCTTCAAGAAAGAAACTCACAGGCTATGCCAAGATGGTTGCTCTGATACCACTGTAATATCCCCAAATGGGAACACTCAGCAATACTTGCTAGAATAACGCACTTTTTAGAAGTATGTGCACTGAAATGAGTTTGCAGCCCTTGGATCCCTTATATCTGGAGATCTAGCATCTAAATCCAAAAGGGGAGCAAAAAAAAATCAAACTAGGTGAGGTAAACAGACCTCCCACACCTAGTATAGTTGAAAAACACCCAAGAATGGGCCTGCAGCAATATGCAACAATACTGCAGGAAAATAACGCAATTTTTGAGAGCATGAGTAGGAGACCAATAATAAGGATCAAATTTCATATATAAAACAATAAATAATATCCATAATGAGGCCCTTACAGTATACAACAGAATGTATAAGACAAGAATAGAAGAAATTCCTCAAGAAAGAGGGTTGCAACACATGTATTGACTGCAAAATAGCTTGGTAGCATTATTTATAAGAGCTGCAGCAGCTGTATATTACACTCCAGATCTAGAGAAAATATGTGTACAAAATATCAGATCTATTTCATATCTATACACTAGAAATGATCCTTTACAATATCCCCTTGGGGTTTTGATCAAAACATACAACACTAAGAGTAGATCTGAGATCTAAAGTAGCAGATCTGCAGTAGTATTCAGAAATTTCTGAAGATGATTACAATAGAAGAAGATCAGATCTATACCGAACATGGATCAGAAATATAATCCATGGATCACCATAGTGAAGGGAAAAACCCCAGCACCAGAGATCTCTCCTCAAAAAATGTGTCAAAACACCCTGCAACTTCCTTCTTGCAAATAACACAACACTGGAAGGAAAAATGCGTTGTAGGTTGAAGCACTAGGTTGTCCTGATGCCAAGATCTAAAATATCAGCTCCAAAGGTTTAGAACTCTCTTGCCAATGGGATAGAAGGCTTTCCCAGTGAAAAGAGGCCCTGGAATGGCCTAGATCTGAGCAGATCTAGCCTCCACTTGCTGCGGCTTGCAAGGACAAGCAAACCCTCAACAGGATCTGTGTTGTAGTTGGAATATGAGCTTGGAAAAATGCCTGATAGTGGATGATATTAGAAAGAGTCTCCAAAAATCTCCTCAATCGAAGAGGTGGGATTCCCGAACAAGAACACCCTAGTGCTAAACATCACTATCCTCAGCTAAAAAATAGAGAATGATATATGTATAAAAAAAAAATATATTCAGAAATATACACAATCAACAACCTTCCTTTTTTGTCCTCATCTTCCTCTTATAGGATGAAATTCTTGTCAAACCCTAAACCATCTCAATGTTTTAGCTGCATTCACACGAGAAGCCTCCAACTAAAACTGCGTTGTGCCTCTAGGAGATTCACTGTATCTAGACAACACTGTTGATTTGATCATGATTGACTTGGTCAAGTGCTCCAGTCTCTTTCACACCTAAGTGTGCTTATGTAAATAGCCTAGATTTGTCCATGTTCACATGTGGCATTGATTTATTTTGCTGATTAGGAGTTTTATTGATCCTCCTTTACATTTTTATTCATGAAACAAAATATTGATACAAAATTGTATATTCCCATTAGCTTGGGCTAATTGGGAATATTACATATACAACTGCACATGGATAACCAATAGAAGATGATACTGTTAGGATGGTTATCAAATATTATGGTAGATATCATGAGAGTTAACGTGTATGCGTATTTTGAGGTGATTCAAATTGTAGAGGATGTGGACCCTTACCCTATGTTCCTAGGACTGGATTGGGCTATAGACATGGGAGGTATTATCAAATTAAAAAGACGAAGCATGGTTTTTGAGAATGAGGGTATGGTAGACTCCATTAATAGGCCGTCTAGATCCGAGGGAGGGTGAGCGGTATACAGAGCCGGTGCAAAAAGAGGACAACGTTGATCATATTTACAAGTTGATTGCCTGGGATGAGGATTGGATTAACCGTATGGCTGATGGCATTCTCTATTGGGAGAAGGACAGCGAATGCATCTTTGACCCAAACAGTGAGATAGAAAATTGGCAGAACTAGTTGCATGAAGTATCTGCGCTACGATGCCTTAAGATCACAAAGAGCTTTTGGTGTATCTCCTCAGAGGTAAGAGAGCTGCCCTATTTTATGATTTTGGTAGTGATAGGGATTTTCTTAGAGCATTCGAAGAAAAAGTCCCCAGAGAATGGAGAATGTGGGTGCTTAACTTAGATATGTGTGTGACCCCTGTGCGATGGTGGGAAAATCATAAGGTGAATTTTCAGGATTGGGAGGCATGTCGCAGAATGCTGATACTACGATTCGAACCTCTAGTAAACCTACCCATGGAGATTTTCCCTGGCCGCGAAGACCCACGCAAGCACTTGTCTGTATGGATGGAAGTATGGAGAAGAGGACTTGGGATGAATGGGTCCACAATTTTATCCATGCCTTGGGACCAATCCTGACCACGTGGTATTTGGAATAAGAGCTACATCAACGCACTCGCCACTAGGACACCATGAGAGAAGTTTTTTTTGGGACATTCGGGTTGATAGGCGGAACAGAAAAATTAGACGAAGCCCTGCAAGACATATATGCTCTAGTATTTGATGAATCACTCCCTCGCATAGAGTATGGGGTACGAGCTTGGGATGCATAGATGCAGGATATTTCCAACTACTGGAATATATCAGTGGAGGAATGTGATGAGGACTAGTGAAATATCACTATCTCGGAATCATAGGGAGAACGCACAGTTACTGGACCCCCATTGCAAGTAGTAGATGTGACTAAACCTCTAAAATTAAGGGAAGCCAATATTGGAATATAAGAACAACCCAATATGGCTAGAATTGTGGATTACTAGGACGATGATACCGTTGGAAATATTACGAAACTGCTCACCGAATATTAGGTACTATTTCCCACAAAGTTTTCAGAGCTCAAAGGCATTGTAGGAGAGCTAGGTATCATGCGAATCACCTTAAAACCAAACAATTTTCCTTTCAAGCAGCGACCCTACCAATTGAACCCTAAATATAAGCAAAAAGTCAGAGAAGAAATCGATAAAATGATAGCCATAGGTATCATCGAACCGATAGAACAGTCAGATTGGGTAAGCCCTATGGTGGTCCGAGAAAAGAAGACTAAAGGGGAAATAAGAATCTACGTAGACCTGCACAAGTTGAATGATGCTTGCATACATGATACTTTCCCTACACTGTCCTCTGATGAAATTTTGAACAGTGTGGGAGGTCAGGAAGCATACTCATTCATTGACGAGTTCTTAGGCTACCATCATATCATAATAACACCTGAAGACCACAGAAAAACTACCTTCGCAACAGAATGGGGATCCTTTCAGTACACCGTGATGCCCTTTGGGATCAAGAATGCCCCAGCCATATTTTCACGTGTGGTGGTAGCGGTGTTCAAGGAATTCATTCATAATTTTCTGGAAGTATAATTTGACGATTGGATAGTGTTTGGATTGGTAAAGAAGCATGTGTCAAACCTGTGCATGATGTTGGATGCCTAGATAAAGCGCTAGATTTCCTTAAACATTAAGAAGTGCATATTATGTGTACCTTTTGGTATTTTGTTAGGAAACATAGTATGTCGGCAAGGATTGTTGGTTGACCTGTCCAAGGTTGCAGTTATCATTAATTTAGCAATCCCTACAAATGAGAAACAACTATGCTCCATCCTCGGGCACACTGGCTACTATAGGAAGTTTATTCAAGGGTACGTGTTGATCATGGCACCAATGGAGAAGCTGCTAATGAAGGACGTATATTTTTTTTGGGATGTAGAGTGTCAGAAGAGTTTTGAGCTGCTCAAGGAAAATTTGGTCACTGCGCCTATCATCATATTTCCTAACTGGATGAATGTATTTCATGTCCATGTGGATGCATCAGGGATCACCCTAGGAGTTGTCCTCACGTGGCCTGGTGAAGGGGACATTTACCACCTGGTTGCGTTTTCTAGCAGGAAAATTTCTAGCACGGAACGTAACTACTCTATAACTAAACGCGAAGGATAGGCAATGGTGTATGCCATGTAGATATACCAACACTATGTACTAGGAGGGAACTTCAAGATGCTCACAGATCATTCAGCTTTGAAATACATAGTCAATAAGCCTGTGTTGGGGGGGAATATTTGTCAATGGTTACTACTATTTCAGGAATACGATTTTGAAATAATTGTGAAGCACGGAAGACTAAATTTTGGACCAGACCACTTGTCCCGAATTGAGATCAGTGAAGAGCCAACTAACCTAGAATAATGGTTAACTGATGCTCAACTTTTTACTATTAAGGTTGTTGATGAGCACTTTGCAGTTATTATTCATTTCTTAACTATGGGGATGGCACCTGCAGACTACTTGGTACAATAGAAAAAAGAATTGGTAACTCGCGTAGCTGATTTTACCATTATTGCGGGCTAATTATACAAGCTGGGAGAAAATGAGGTGCTGTGAAGATATGTGCTGGAGCATGAAAGACAAGCCATTCTAGCAAAAGCCCATGGAGGGGTAGCGGGAGGTCACTATGCAGGAAATGCAACTGCACAGAAGGTCTTAAGAGTTGGGTTGTGGTGGCCTATGCTGCATAGCGACTCCCAGGCATATTGTAAAGCCCATGATGTGTGCCAATGGAAAGGGAGGCTTTTGCGCAGGGATGAGACTCCCTTGCAACCACAGATGGCCCTGCAAGCATTTGACAAATGGGCTATAGAATTTTTCAGACCCATCAACACACCAAGTAAGAAGACAGGTGCCCGATACATTCTCATTGCAACTGATTATGTAACAAGATGGGCGTAAGCATAAGATGTGAAGTACCGCTCTACATATACCACTGCACATTTTATTTTTGAGCATATTTTAACCAAGTTTGGCTACCTAAAGATCTTGATGAGTGATAGAGGTATAAATTTCATTAATGAAACTATTGAAGCTTTGAATGAAGAATTATGGATCCACCATGCAAAGAGTACCCTGTATCACCCTCAGGAAAATGACATGATGGAAGATTTTAATAAAATTTTGGAATAGGAACTTATCAAGGTCTTTAATGTTGATCGAACTGACTAGGATGTGCGCATCTCTTCAGTACTCTGGGCCTATCGGACCACGTGCAAGAAATTGACGGGAAAAATTCCTTTTCGAATGGTTTATGGGAAGGAGGCCATTATGCCCATGGAGTACATCATCCCTAGCCTAAGCATCATGGCTTTTACATACATGGCGGAACCAGAAATCATGAAGGAACACTTAGCGCAGCTCGTTGCCTTGGAAGAGGATCACTTCATTTCTAACTTTCACGAGCAATTTCAGAAGGCCCATGAAAAAGCCTGGCATGATAGACATATCCAACAGAAGTCGTTTAAGGCAGATGAGCTAGTATTACTATATGAAAGCCAGTTTGTGCACCACCCAGGAAAATTCCGACAACATTGGTTGGGTCCTTATGTTGTAACATAAATTACCAATGGCGGTGCGGTTAGATTAACTACTCTCTGAGGAGACCCCCTGACGGGGTACGTTAATGGCAGTCGTCCAAAACCATACAGGGCCAACCTGGTGCCTACCAAATGACTATATGGCTATAGTAGTTGTATAAGGGTGGCTGCGCACACGCAAGGGGAGGAATGAAGGTACGCCCGATGTGCGTTCAGGGGTTTTCTATAGGTAATGAGGCACGAAAGGGTGCGATGGGCACACAGGGGTAGTATGTATCTGTGAAAACTAGCTGTTGGAATAGTAAATATGGGTAAAAAGCCAATTTTACCGTTGAATGGAGTGGGCAGTTGGCAATTAATAGATGATCTAGGAGGATTTTTTACTGTTTCCTTGATGGTAAGTTACAACTAAGTTTCATCCAACTGTTGTTACCCATAAAAAGATATAAAAGGAGGGGTGCAGATTAGAAGTGGGTTCTTTGCTTCCCGAAACTCTTGTGCCCTTGATTTCCAGTGAAATTTGTACTTTGTGTCATATCACCATCTGCATGTCTGGGTGTGCTACCCCCTCTGATAACAGCAACCCTAAGTTCATCTTCCGAGCAAGAATGACTGCGTCCAACCTCGTTGAATCATCACAGGCCACAACCTCTACTGAGATGGCATCCGACGAAGTATTGGAAGTAACTCCCAAAGTTGAAGAGGTCATGTCCACACCAACCAAGGGGAAGAATGCGGGAAAGAAGAAGAAAAAGGAAAAATTCCAGGAGCAGGGGCAGGGGAGAACTACGAAATGGGTTGCAGTGAAGTCGCGCACGTCCCCTCGTAATATGAAATCCCCCCAGAGGGTGCCTAAGGAACATAAACCTAACTCTGCGAAGCGTCCTCTGACTTCTCAGGAAGAAGATCTGCTGGCAGCTCCGCTGACTTGGCTACCACCCTATGTTCACCCAAGGAGACCTACAGTGCACAAACCCAAGAATATTGATTTTTTTTCTCTCCTATCTACAGATGTCGCTGGTTCCAGATGAAGTTACCATAATGGGAGACATGTTTGGAAATCTCCCCTCCATTAAGTTCAATGATCACGACCTCGCCAACATTGAGGCCTTCCCAGAGTTGGCACCTAAGTTATATCTTGAGAGGGTATTGTATAATACTGTTCTAAAGGTAGTACCAATGATGTGGGCATGTGGGTTAGCAAGTTTGGGGATATTGAACTTGCTGAGAATACCCCACTTTGGTCGATACAATAACACCGACCTGGTTGTGCAACAGTTGCTAGCACTGATCCATGATGGAAGCTTGTGGATCCAAGAATGCATTCCAATTGATTCCACCCTAATTCACCACATTACTGGTCCCCCCATGCAAGGGTGAAATCCCATGGAGCACCTCGGAAAGAAGTATGAGCAGTAGATCATCGACAAAGTATGGAAGGACTATCACATAGAACGTAAGAAAAAGGGATTCCTGGTGCTGGCCTGAAAGATGATGCGCAAGTGCCAGGAAATGTTTTTCCCCACATATGTAATTTAGCTCACTGGCCACTGCGAAAAAGGGGTCTACTATAACTGGTCACAGTTCCTTTGCACTGAATTTTTGGAAAATGTGCACGAGGCACAGGACCACAGGAAGGCATTATGTTACTCTTGGATGTTGCTGCTAATTTCCTTGGTAGCATGTGAAGCTCTTGAAGGATCAGTCCTCCCCGAGCTCGAACCAGATATGTTCGAAGGGGTGCACTATGCAAACCTGTGGAATTCAAAGGATGCAAAACATATTGAAGAAAATAAGGTGTTTTGGGTGTTGTTTGACAGTGCGCTGGCGGGATAAATTCATTCTTGGCCCTGCCTATCTCCTATAGTGTATGAGAAGTATAAGAGCATCGTGGCATTTCAGGTTACGATGCACAATGTGCAAATTCAGGGCCGCAAGGATCCAGCTTTGATGTCGCTCCCCTACATGGTCGCAGATGATGAAATTGATCAAATCATAGCCACTTGGCCACCGCAATGGAAATTAGGATTCAAGTCATATGGCCCTATCACTATAGACATCACTAGTACGAGCGCAACTCCAAAAGAAACCACCCCAGCTGATGCTGCCAAGGAGTCAGAAGGGCACATCATGGAAGGCACCACCGGGACGAATGTCCCACCAGATATGACCTAGGGCATGTAGCAGGAGTTGCAGCAGGATATGGATACTGAAGGAATTAATAGATAGAGTGAAGGGTCCCTGCATGGCACAAAATGGGCAACTGAGCCCCCCAAGGGCCGGTGAACAAAATGACGAGCTACTAGTCTCGGTAGGGAAATAGAGGTCGCCCTGACGGAGGAAGATTTGGAGAAAATTGTGGATGCAGTCACTATCACTTTGGAGGACACATGGGTTGCCCTGGAAGAGCAGCAGAAGGCTGCAGTAATAGCATTATAGTCTGAGCTACATGCCCTCCAGCTGAAATTCGATACCCTGTAGATGAGCGTGGTTCAAGTGAGGCAGCATCAAGCGAGCCAACCCACCACCAACAAAAAATTGATCTCCATGACTGGGAGCCGAATCTTCTTCCTTCCAGGTGTAGCATTCACTCTGAGTCCACCCAGCTTGTGCGAGCAAGTCCATGCTTGTGTGGAAGTTCATATCGACCTGGCCTAACTCTAGGAAGAGCCGCTACATGCTCTCCATACGTCCCTCTTTGAGGAGATACAACATAGAGATTAGTGGGTGCAGCAGAAGCTGAGTGAGGTAGAGCAGACCATCGTGGTTAAGCCTACTGAGGCTTCTCAGGCTCAAGCTACATGCATCATTACTGCCACACAACAAATGTAGTTGGAACATTTGATAAACAGACTCTGTGAATATGCGCAAGGGGACATTCCGGCCTCTGCCACCCTGCCAGCCAAGATTGAAGAAGTAGTCACAGCTCTGAAAGCCTCTCGGAATAAATTACAGAATGTTAAAGCAAATATGGAACAATAGATTGCTACGCTGCAGGCTAACCTGCAGCCTGAGACCGCTCCCGAGGTGCGCGCCCAAAGAGATGTGTTAGTTGTAGAAGCTACAAATACCATTACAATTCATATTGCCTAGGGCACCAAATTTTTTGAGACAACTATAACGTTATGGTCTATGGTGCAGAGCGACCCTCTTTTGCAGAAATTTACCCAAGAGTTGCGACAGAAGAAAGAAGAATTTGAGAAAATGGAGGCTACAATGCCCATGCTTATTCCAGCCCAATGCCTGCCACGTCTACGATCCAGCCATGCGCTCAGGGATGAACTCGAAGGGCTCTACCACAAGAAGCAGGTCCTTAGCGACCACCTCAAACCATGGGCAGAGGAAGCCCTCAAGTTGTCATAGGATTTGGATGTAGCAGTCAAGCAGCTGAATCTGACCTCGGAGAGTGTTACCACCACCACAGAAGGCCCAACTTCGCAAAATTTGGTTGACATTTCAGAGCACGCTTCCATGCAGATCGAAGGTGTTTTTCCCCCTCTGGTCATCGCCATCAAATAGCTCTAGGAGAAGATGCAGACCCCATGGCCGTTGTGACTTAGGATGAGTCACAAGATTGTGTTGGGGGCCTTTTGGAACGAGGTCCCCTAGCTGTGTTTTTGATATAAATTTTGTAATAATTAGTCTAGCATAGGGGCTTGGGGTGGGTCAAAGCCCCCAATGTATTGTAATGGGTCAAAGGGTAGACCAAGAGTCTGCAAACCACGATTTGTAGACCATACGATAGCATAGGCTAAGATGCTATAAATAGATGGATAGATTGAGTCTAAGAGGTAGAATAATGTGATTTTATGCTAGTTGCGAACTATTGAGATTTTTTTGGGTTGCATTTGGGTAAGGACTCCTATTGGTTGTGTGCACAGAGATCCTCAGTCCTATTGTGTGCAGACCCCACTAGCTGTGTGTGTGAGTTGGGAATCAGGTCTGTAAGTGGATTTTGAATGCTAATGAATGAGAAATATGTTTGGAAGTATCTCTATGTTATAATAATTGGCTGTGTATGTGTTATTATGGTGATTCTTCCTATTGATAAATATTGATGCGCACGTGGATGCGAAGGCATCACTTAGATCTTATTATTGATAGTTTCTTTTCTTATGTTTATGTACTATCTGTGGGTTTATGAGCTTTGAATTCTACAAGTATACTGCTAAAAGGTTATGTGATAAGACTTCTTCTGCGCAAATTTGATAGATCTTAACAGGGCTACCTCAATTAACTCTCTTTCTCTTAGGGTGCAGAAACCTAGTTCCAACACCCTCCCATACTACTTCGGGTGAGACCTTGGCCTATGCAAGAAATTCATTGCCGAAAGGGCCAGTAGTATAGGGGTTTGTTGGAAAATTGTAAATCCGAAATTGGGTCACGACCTCTCAAGCCAGCAGGTCCACACATATCTAAGTGAAATCGCTCCAATATGGCTCTAACTTTTCTATCTTGTCCCTGGAAGGAGGATTTAACATATTTTACAGGACTTCATCCCTTGCAAACATCATGTTCATGAAAGGTGCATTTTGGAATTCTGGTGGCGATCTGCTGCACTGTTTTTAAAGCATCATGGTGTAGGCATCCCATGTGCCTATTCTAGAGCTCTCCAACATCTCGACCCTCAACATGTTATACCTTACTACTAAATGCAGTGCACGAATCAACCTCTAACTTGTATATATTTTTAATTCTATCACTAATTTGTTTTACTTGTCCAATAGCATCACACTTTAGATAATCCTTCCCTTTACTGAACACCACATCATATAATTTTTATTTAATTACAAATACATAAACTATATTTTTCTTTAGACCATGAATATACATTACATTTCTTAGGTGAATATGGGAGCCTAACTCCCTCATAAAGGTGATAGTGCCAATTCCTTTGGCACTATACCTTTCATCATCTCCAATATCTATGTGTAATTGTAGGTCCTTCTCCTCTAAGTTGTTAAAGAAATACTTATTTACCGTCATATCAAAATGAGGCACCAGAGTCTAAGTACCATACACTACCTCATACAATAATTTAAATGAAAAAAATGAGGGTGAAATCCAATTCAAATTGTGATGTGAGAGCATCTCCTCCTACTCCCTATACAAGATTCTTAATGTATTTCTTTTGTGGACACTTGGTTGCATAGTGTCCATACTCATGGCAGTGAAATAATTTAATTTTATTGAGGTCTTTCATATATCCATGGTTCTAGATAGATTATTCCTTTCTGTGTGCCTTCTTTCCTTTGACTTTCTTTCCTTTCCCTGCTAAAGGAAAGTTTTATTCCTCATCAGTTTTGGACGAGACTCCATCTCTAGTGTTTCTTCTAATATCCTCCTACACCAAGTTAGACCAAAGTCTCTCCCAATATGGAAGTTTGTCTCTTTCATTAACTAAATCCTGATAGTTGTTCCAAGACTTTGGAAGACCAAGGAATGCTAATATCACAAGTTCATATGGTGGCACAGTCTCTCCAAATCCTCCATGTTCATCTCTCACTTCAGCGAATTTGTATAGGTATTGAACAATAGTTTCATTTTTATTCATTCAAATTTTCGTGAGCTTATCTTTAAATGCCAACTTCCTAGCATTATTTGTAATATTCCAAAATTAGCATGCAACTAATTAGAATATTGATTTTTTCTGATTTCACTTAGGAGATGAATAAATGGGTAAGGAGGCCCATACATTTCAGAAATAAGAATAAAATCCCCCATAGTTTGAAAAGGGATCATCATAGGAGCTGGATTTCACACCCTCATGTGTGAATAGGGTCATTTTCATGTGGATAAGGTCAAGTTTGACCAAGTCAACAACACTGGGATAGGAGGTGGAGAACACTTAGAGAGACAGCGCAGTATGAATGGGAGGAAGATTCCTTGGTGAAGGAAACCCTAATGAGTCGGACCCATGGTGAGAGGGCTTCAATTTTTTAAAAAGGAGGGCAAGGCATCCATTTTTATTCATGTTATGGATTATTTATTTCTTGGCTTGCTTAGACTTTGTGCATTCTCTTGTTGTGTAGCGGAGTTGCTATGCGGCTTAGCACAAGGCATTCCTATTTAGGAATTCCTTATCCTTTCAAGAGAGGCCTCTTGAAGGAGCTTGATCTTCATTTCTCCACATTCAGGCTTCATTCCAAGCATCGTCCTTCAGCTACAGTGCAATTTCTTCTTAGAACTGGGTTGTGTTGCAAGGTGTTGCAGTGGAGGTTACTCAACACCAGTTCCAGAGCTTATTTTTCAAAGGAGGAAGCCTTATTTCCTTTGGAGGATCAGTGAGGAAGAATCTAGGTTTATTTCACCATATTTGGCATTAGACCAACCATTTTCTATCATCTACAGCGCAATCCCTCTCCTTGACTACGTTATTTTCAGTGAGCATCTGCAGTGAGGGTTGCAGAGTTTGTTTGGAGGGTGATATCTTCAGTGTTAGGATAAGCCTTTCACTTGGAAGATCCATTGGAGGAGATTTTTTCAGCTTGTACATCATCTACAGTCATCTCCATATAGTTCTTGAGTTGCAGCTACTACTTAGTCTTGAGACTACAACTCCAGCATTTTTGAAGTTTTGCATATTTCAGCCAATCCTTCCAGGATTGTCTTGAAATTATATTTGGGAGCTTAGATCTTCACTCCCAGTGTTGTATGATCCATACATTTTTATATCCATGTATTTAAATTTTCTAGAAGCAATTTCTCCTTATAAAACTACACTTTCATAGCCTTGGGCATTCTTGTGTAGTATTGCTTTTCATATTTCATGTACATGTTGTCTTGAGGTTAGTATTGCCTAACTTGAGTGACTATTTCCTCAAGATCTTGTATACATTTTGCTGCAGCAACTTAATATGATGGCTATGTGCTCTTATTATCTTTTATGAGTTTATTTTTCACTACTACTCTAGTTTGTGTTCATATATTGTTGGATCTCCAATTTTGGAATATCTTAAAAATATTCCCATTGTTGTAGATTTTCCCTATTTTGGGATATTACATTATTATCACTTTCAAACAGGTCTACAAGAGTTTCCCACATTGCAAAATAAGTGTCATTTCCATGAAAATTTGAAACCACGCGGTCTCTAACTCCCTCCCGGTTAATCCTCCTAGATTTTATAGTATCGTTCTGTTGGGAAATATATAGGGATACAGTTAGGATGATTTCTATTAAAATTTACAATTTCTTGTGATGTCTTTTTACTTTATCCTAAGTTTTAGCTTCTTCTATGACTATTATGTTTTTATTATCATAAAAAAATACCAAAAAATTAATATAAACAATACATGGGACAAAGGAAATAGGTTGCAAGCTAGGGCCAAAACCTCTCCACTTGAAAGGAAAACCCACAAATCACTTCTCTTCTTATAGATTCTTCAAATGATGAATCCAAAGAACTATAGATAGAGACCAATACCCTTCCAAGACAATTTCTGACCTTCCATATGATGCTCTTCCTTTCGTCCAATTCAAATCATGTCAAATATTGTAATATCCCAAAATGGGAACAGCTACACGATTGGGAATAATCTGAGTTATTACCAATGTGGAGCTTCAAAAAACCATGAGCATGGAAATATAGAGTAGCTCATTATATGTCCAATAATATCATACCAGTAGATGAAATAACCTCGGCAATAAGATGATATATATTCTCCTTCCCGGGTGGGGAAATGCAACAATATAGAGCATAAAACAACTGTCTTTAGAAAATAACGCTACAAAAGTGAGAAATAGGACTTGGATCCATTAAAAGACATGATATAAAACTCACAGGAAGAATTTTAGGTGAAACAAATCACTCTAGATTATATAAACGGATCTCCCAAGTCTATGCAGCTAAAATAAGCCAAAACCCCATAGCCTAGCTCATGCATAAACTACTGAAGCAAGGAATGCGTTATTATAATGAGGGTTTCTACATAAAATTATGAAAGAAGTCTGATATAGATTTTATATTAATCATACAAAAAATAAATGGAGGTTTAACCTCTTATACAGCAAAAACAAGACACCCGGCAAAGGTTTCCGGAAAAATGCATGAATAACAAGTAGCACTGCAAAGAATAATGTATTTATTGCATATCTGTATTATAAATGGCTGAATATGACATGAGGTAATATAATAATACAATAAAATGGCCCTATGCCTCTTATTAGCACTCCCGGAGGGAAATAAGTACCTCCTCCTCAAAGACGAGCATAAAATCAAAGGGTGCAACCCTGCTGCTGCTGCCCATGCATAAAAGACACAGTTTACTAAAGGGAACTTCACTATGGCTGAATATATATGAATGGCCCCAAGAAAAATTCTGAAATTAAGCTGAAATCATTCCCTCTTGATCCCTTAAGCAAGTTGATCCAAAGAGAGGATGGAATTCCCGCACGGGAATTCTTTGCACTAAACAGTGCAGCAACTACGGCTAAACAGCTAAAGCTTGCAAGTAGTCACAGGACAAAAATATATGAATACCTAAATCAATTCCTTTGATTCTATTCCTTCCTTTTATCTTTGGTGAGCTTCCTCACCCCGGACGCCACACAATGTTGAGGTGACTTCCTAGTGAAGCTTCCTCTTTCAAAACTACATTGCCCTAGCTAGCTTCCCTCCT
Source organism: Pinus albicaulis (assembly GCA_034641835.2). Taxonomy (NCBI): domain Eukaryota; kingdom Viridiplantae; phylum Streptophyta; class Pinopsida; order Pinales; family Pinaceae; genus Pinus; species Pinus albicaulis. Next base: position 469,296,377 of record CM076573.1, read on the forward strand.
CTTTGTAACAACGCTATTGACTTGGTCAACTGGAACGAATCCACCTGAAATGCATATTTTCACACTAAGGGATCTTTAATCCAGCTTTCAGATGTGGGTCTAGGCTGATCCTTGTTCACATTGAGCTAGTTTACTTGAGTGTTTCTTCCTCCTCAAGAATGGATGTTGACTTAGTCAAACTTAATTATGTCTCCATCTAATTTTCCCTTGTTCACACTTGGAAGTGTAAAACCAGCTCCTAAGGTGGTCTCCTTCCTTAATAAGGTGGAATTTATTCATATTTTATTATTCATGGGCCTCCTTTCCCATTTATTCATTTCCTAGGTGAAAGCATCAAAATCTAATATTCCAATTTGCTTGTTTGCAAATTTTGGAATATTACAGTCCTCCCCTCCCAAATGTTGCTTGTCCTCAAGCAACTGCAAGGATAGGACTGAAGAGAATCCTCTTCTCCCCTATAGCACCCTCATAAGATTAAGTCTCCCAAGGATCAAGGTGCTGCATCATCAATATATCTCCAAGTTTCTCTTCCCAAGTGTGTAAGATATCTAACTAGCTGACATTATGTGACAATGAAACATATATGGAAGCAACAATGGGCTATTTGAAGGTCCTCTTAAAGCATGAGGGCTGATATAAATTGGGATTCATCATTCCCCTTTGATTCTCTCCTCCCGAAGCTATCAACCAAACAAAATGAGTCACCCTCCAAAATGGTAACTCATGCAAATCATCCTCCACCTGAAGCTCCGGCAAAGTAGGTGGACTAAAATTATGGTCATGGTAGACATAGCAGCCTACCCCACGTTGCCTTCATCTCCACTTAAGACAAGTGTAAAGTATTTTCTGATCTTGGGCTGCAATGATGTTGCCCTCCAATGGCAAGAAGGAGACTAGACCCCCAAAGGTCCCTTCCCCAGCGCTGTGAATCAAGCTGGCCCAAACCATCTCATACATGATGGATAAGAAATCATCATCATATGGTACCCCATCTATCTCATGGCCCTCCTCATAAAGAAACAAATATTTTTCTATGGAGGCCATTTCTCTTCCCATGTTCCCCTTAGAACATGTAATGCAAAAAGTGTGGGGATATTCCTCCCCAAATAACACATCCACCCCATGTGTTCCTCCCCCAATCATGCTCCTCACATAGGCAAGAATAATATCAGCAAATAGGATCATTATCAACATCATAATGAGAGAAATACTAAAGGTTTTATGTGGTGCTGGAAGGTACCAACAGTCTCCCAAGTGGTCACAGCGCAGTCTCCCCCACTGCAGCTTCAAAAAATAGTATGGCAAGTTGTTCCTTGATATATGGCTAGTTGTGCAGGTCACCACATCCACTAGCAAGTAGTAAATGGTTGAGTGTATCAACTGATCATACAAGAAGTAACCAAACACTTGCCCCAAATCATACAATAGATGGTTGTATCCATCATAATAGCTGGCCAAAAATGGTCCATGGAGCCCAAAGAGAAACTTTCCCCTTTGAAGAGAAATGCACTGCGAAGTAATGGTAAGAGCATGCAAATATTGTGTGGTCCAATCAATAAATGCAAAAATATGATTCTTACCATATAATGGAAACAAGATGGTGACAAGATCCATAGATGAATCATCCATAGTGGCATGGCATACCCATATGAATAGGAATGAACCACATGCTGCATGAAAATCCTCCCCATCATGCCTGGAAACCCAAGTTAAGGAGATCATACCACAATAACCAATGAGTCCATCCACCACTCTACCAATCTCACCTCCTCTATGCCCACCAAGTGCATCAAATATGAAGTGATCCTGGGAACACTCCATCAACAAGCTCATGCTCCAAAGTGACAGCACTGTTGGCCTATGCAAATAGGCTCCTACCAACTCATAATTCCATCCTCTGACATGTTCAATGTCAAAGACTCCTCTCATAATGTTGCCATCACCTCCCATTGCAACATCATGCAAAATGTGAGAGCAACTCTGCCCTTGCTCTCTCTTAATCCTCCAAAGCAACAAATGTCTTTGTTGCCTCGACATACCTCCATCATATAACCCAAGTGGTGAAAACATAATGATTATATCATCATAATGCATCCACACTCCTTGTTGCCTCATGATGCAAGTACCCTTCCAAGTATTCTTCTCCCACATACCCTTGGAAAAAGGATATGTCTCATGATGGCCAAACTCTCTCAAGAGTAGCCAATGCATTTTGGCCTCTTTCTGCCCTGTATCATAAATTTTCAAGTGGTTCACCAACCTCTTGCTCTTCCCCCACATCCACTCAACACCATGTGGATTTCTTCTATCATTCTTCACCTTGGCATTCTTCCCATGTGGGCTATCATCCTCCACAATCATTTCCTCTCTTCTGCATGACATGAAATGCTATAATGCATTTCCTTGGAGATCTCTTAGAGAAGATCTCATGTCCATGGCCATCTTGAATCCATCAAGATCCAAAGGTGAAAAAGGTAAAGCCTCTTCACTTCTATTGTTTGACAATGCTGATAGTCCCTCCAATGACATAGTTTCTACCTCATACTCCCTCTCAAAGTTTATGTCATCCTCCAAAACATCACACTCCAACCTCAAGGGTTGTGTGTAACTCATCACTGATACATGAGGTTGATGGTTCAAATCTCCCTTGAACCCTTCCAGCTTGCATAGCGCAGTGCAATCTTGCTGCTCTATCTCAGCAATATTATTTGATCCTGGGCCATATGAAGACATATTTCCACAATATTTAGAAATATTTGCTGCAGCAAGTAAAAGTGGAAATCTTCCCATACCTTGGTGAGATGCTGGAACCTCTTGTAGTGTTGCAAGGGCTCCTTCCTCCTATGTCATGGTTGCTCCAACTACTAGTGTAGAAGGCTTCTCTCCCAAGGCTATGACAGCGCTGGTACTTTCCCCCTCCCATGGTGGTGTGGGCCTACTCTCCTCTAATATTTCTTCATCAAAGGTTCTGATCAGCTCTCGAGTGAACTCAGAAAAAGAAGTCACTCTTGTGTGGCTTAAGTGACTGCACCACCAAGCATTGGCTTCACCCTCCAAGTGCAGCACTGTAACTTATGCTGCCTCCCTCTCTACCACTGGATGAAGTAGGAAGAATGCCTCAAGCTTCCTTTTCCAGGCTCTTGCTATAGTTGACCCATCAAATTTAGACAATAGCAATCTATTGCCTTTAATCTCTCCTTTGTTGCAGGGTCTTCTTTCTTCTCTCCTTTGAATAAACTAAGGAAAATCTAGGGTCTCTTTGGAAGCGCTAGGTTTGAACTTGTATTCTGCCAAATACCCACTCAGGATTTCATGCTCTAAGTGGTATCCTTGCTCTCAACTTCCTCTATGAGAATAGGAAGTGCATGCATCTTCTTTTGCTTCTTGAAACCTTCTAGAGGTCTCACTGCAAATCTCTCCTCCTTGAAACCCTCTTGGAGTTTCAATGCATTTCTCTTCTTCTTTCTTCTTGGATCTGGAAATGGATGAGAGTAAGCTCATCCTCTCCATAATTTTTTTCTCCTCTTCTTCTTATCTTCTGATTGGATCTGAAATCCACAGGCTGAGCCAAGATGGCAGCTTTGATACCACTGTAATATCCCAAAATGGGAACAGCTACACTATTGGGAATAATCTGAGTTATTACCAATGTGGAGCTTCAGAAAACCATGAGCATGGAAATGTCAAGAAGCTCATTATATTTCCAATAACATCATACCAGTAGATGAAAGAACCTCAGCAGCAAGATTATTTATATTCTCCTTCGCGAGTGGGGAAATGCAGTAATATAAAGCATAAAACAACTGTCTTCAGAAAATAATGCTATACAAGTTAGAAATGGGACTTGGATCCCTTAGAATACATGATATAAAACTCACATGCAGAATTTTAGGTGAAACAAATAACTCTAGCTCATATAAACAGATCTCCTAATTCTATGTAGCTAAAATAAGCCAAAACTCCATAGCCTAGCTCATGCAACAACTAATTAAGCATGAAAGCATTATTCTAATGAGTTTTTCTACATAAAATGATTAAAGAAGTCTGATATAGATTTTATATTAATCATATAGCAAAGAAATGGAGGTTTAACCTCTTATACAGCAGAAACAAGATGCTCAGTAAAGGTTTTCGGCAAAATGCATGAATAACAAGAAGGACTGCAGAAAATAATGCAGTTACTGCGTATCTATATTATACATGGCTGAATATGACATGAGATAATATAATAATACAATAAAATGGCCCTCGGCCTCTTAGTAGCACTCCTGGAGGGAAATAAGCACCTCCTCCTCAAAGACTAGCATAAAATCAAAGGGTGCAACCTTGCTGCTGCTGCCCCTGCATAAAATATGTAGTTTACTGAAGGGAAATATGCTATGGCTGAATGTAGATGAATGGACCCAAGCCAAATGCTGAAATTAAGCTCAAATCCTTCCCTCTTGATCCCTTAAGCAAGCTGATCCAAAGAGAGGATGGAATTCCCACACGGGAATTCTTTGCACTAAGCAGTGCAGCAACTCTGGCTAAATAGTTGAAGCTTGGAAGTAGTCACAAGACCAAAATAGATGAGTACCTGAATCAATCCCTTTGATGATATGCCTTCCTTTTATCTTTGGTGAGCTTCCTCACCCCAGACCCCACACAATGTTGAGGTGACTTCCTAGTGAAGCTTCCTCTTCAAAACTATGCTGCCCTAGCTAGCTTCCCTCCTCTTTGTAACAACACTATTGACTTGGTCAACTGGAACTAATCCACCTGCAATGCCTCTTTTCACACTAAGGGATCTTCAATCCAGCTCTCATATGTGTGTCTAGGCTGATCCTTGTTCACATTGAGCTAGTTTACTTGAGTGTTTCTTCCTCCTCAAAAATGGATTTTGACTTAGTCAAACTTAATTATGTCTCCATCTAATTTTCCCTTGTTCACACTTGGAAGTTTAAAACCAGCTCCTAAGGTGATCTCATTCCTTAATAAGGTGGAATTTATTCATATTTTACTATCCATGGGCCTCCTTTCCCATTTATTCCTTTCCTAGGTGAAAGCATCAAAATCTAATATTCTAATTTTCTTGTTTGCAAATTTTGGAATATTACAAATATCTTCGAGTAACACAACTTCAACCCCCAACTACAAAATTTAAGCCTCTACTATAGGTTTGAAAATTTTGGCTCATGCAATAGTTGTTTCCTCCATACGCGTGAGAAAATATAGGTCTCTCCAGGCTTCCTTTGACCTTTTCTTGAGTTTATCCTTATTCTAGGGTTTTAGGATGACACAATATACCTTCCTTCGACATTATTTATACAATTAATCCAATTTTGACCTTGCAACAGGAAAATCCTAGCATCCTTCCTTTGCACGTGTGAAAAGAGAGAGAAAAATAACCCAAATACTTGTTGTTGGATTGTTTGGGATTGAACCAGGTTTGATCTATCTTGCACACCAAAAAAACCCTAGATCACTGACCCTTTCAGCAATGACTTACAAGCAGATCGTAGTCTCACCCAAGGTGACTATGGGTGGTTGTAGAACCAGGTTTTTTTAGCCTTGATGGACTATGAGATTTGGTTAATCTACTGTGATAATATTATATTTTCACTTAAATAAAATGACTACACTATATAAAACCATTCACTTACTTCACCACATTAAATAAAACACAGTATATAACATCATAAACTACATTGTTATAAAACAAAATTGTAACTGCTTCGCAACAACTGACATTAAGAAAATAGACAAGAAACACATAAGAACAGAAAATATCATCTCAAGGCTTCTTCTTCTTTATTATGATGGATCTTTTAAGTACATAGAGCTCCCCAACCTGCGCACACAACTGCAGGTGGTCTGCACACTAAGTTGTAGACTCTTCCAAGCTCTTCATGCACTTAGCTGCAAAGCCTTTCCTTCACCACAAAAGACAGATACAAAACTAGACCTTAATATAGAACTTACATTATGTGATATGTTTCAATATAGAATTACATCCCTTTATATAAAATTACATAGACACAGTACCATGATACAAATAACATGGGCTAAGAAAATTACAACCCAAACCCTTTACAAAAATGAGGGGCTTCAACCCACCCAAAGCCCCTAAGAGACTATGTGGTATATCCACAATGCTTTGCTATGTAGTATACTTCCTACTCTGCTCCTCAAAATGTGGAGATATAGCCAAAATTGAGGTCAAGTTGGGTTGTGCACAATAGGTTCCCATCACTCACATGTGACTCGTCCCAAGTCACTCAACTCCTTTGCCCCTTGATATTTGATTCTATAATTTTTTGGACATTGTTGAAATTATGTAGCACCTCTGCAACCTACTTATCCTAACTGCAGACTTCTTCCAAAAATGCCTCCGTGATTGGTCCTGCAGTCTTCTTCAATGCTACCTATTTCTATTGTCGAAGCTTGTGGGGCTTCCCATCTACCTACTAGGACAGCTAGATAGCCTCATGCTTCCATGGTTGAGTTCTCTCCGTCAATAATTTCTCTTCATTCTCGAGTTATTCGACATTCTTCTGCAGTGTCTTGCCTTCACTGATCCTTGTGAGCTTCTACAAAACTCAAAATTTCTTCACTTTTGTCTTGATTTCCTCCAACTTCTTATGCTTTTGTTGGATATCTTCCTCTATCTTCTGTACATTTGGATCTGCATGCAGAAAATTCCAAATCTGCAAGGTCTCTTCCAATAATACTTCACACTCTACCACTATCCTGGAGATTCCTGCCACTACAGCCTTTGGGTCAATCTGCCTCTGCTCTCATACTTTTGGTGGTGTTGTTGGCTGAAACTTCATTTTTAACTCACTGATCTTGAGTTCATACCTAAAATTTACTTCCACAACCTTCTTCTAGGATTTGCAAGTTCGAGCATCGCGACCTTTTATTCTATTGGTTCCTCCTTATGGACAACTATGTTCGAGACTTCTCTGCAAGTGGCTTTGACCACTTCTTTCAACCTATATTATTTTTTTTCTTCCTATTCCTTCTCCTTTATTGCCTAGTTGAGTTGTCTCTTTAGTGCATCTCACTCTTGCTCTACGTGAGTATTTAATTTCGATGTCTGTTGCTCCCACTCCTTTAGCTCATTTATAACACATTGATGCAGATCATGTAATACCAAAATTCGTAGTGTTGCAATGCTCATATTGACTTTGTCTGAATTTTTCTCTTGTTGCTTTGCTTCAGTTGTGTCGAACTGCAGAGCTCTGTTAGGTATCTACATGATCCTCATCCTAAATGTTTTTTTTATCAATATTTTTTCCTAGAGTGCTTAGCTTATCAGCTCTGGTTGTCTAGATGTCTATGCTGGAAGCTTTAGCTCTGTAATGCTCTACTCAAATCCAATCAGGAGTGTGCCGTAGAGATACTTGATTTTTCCCCATGATTCCTACACCACTTATAGGAATTTTTCCTCAATTTATTTGATGTCCCCATCATTAAGGGCCACTGGAGTTACACCCTTAGACTTATTAGCCTTGTGCTTCTCCTTACTCCTCGGGGAAACTTTTTTCTGCATCTTCCTTTTTCCTTTATCTGTCGCTCTCTTCTCCGTGTCTTGTTCATCGCCTCCAAGAGGATTTGGTTGACCTCTGTTATGCTCTTGCTCCTGATATTTCTCGTGATCATCTTTATCCTTGTCTTTTCCACTCAAGCTTCCATGCTTCAATGTTTCTTCATTCGTCTGACTACCCTCTGCCTCCTCCTCTGCCATAATCATCCACTCTACGGGCCTCTGCTATATCAACATAGAAATATCATCTTCGGTGACTAAGTATGGTAGAGGATTGATTCGTATGGGTATTTGTGGCCACCCACCTATTCCACCTAGACCTCCTTTCAGTTTCATTAGTTTCATTTTTATAGCATCATTTACTATTTTTAGCAGTTTTTTAGGTCTTCAACTTCGAGAGCATTTTTGACCCCCTAAACAATGTTTTTTTGACATCTGTAGTAGGCCCATAGCCATTGGAGAGGTCTTTTGGAAAAATTTGTAGTACTAGGAGAGATATTTTTGATGATATATCATAAGCGCCAAATGAAGATAATATTACCAAGTTATGACCCCTGGAAGTTGGCTTCCCAACTAACCCAACGAGGCCCAAAAAATATTGGTGTTTCATCTCCTGGTGTTAGGGTTTTGGTTGTTTAAGGTTTTCCTATGTTGTTCAATAATAAAAATTCCCTTGAACCTCATTGTAACACAGTTCAAAGGCCTATAGCTGCGACATCTCTTCTCATAGATATTCTACCAACGCCCTAGCTAGTTTATTTCCATTATGTCTGTAGGCATACATCAATTATTTGATATTAATGAAATGAATTGTTATTTCTACTACACCTCTGGGTTTATGTGTATTTCTATATTTTATTGAATTCCTGCATAAGTCTGGATAAGTGGTATCAGAGCAGTCTTATCTTTCTCGATCCTTATTTGTATGTCCCTAACAAGGTCAGGGTATAAGGATTTAGGGCTTCATCTGGTCGACCCTTTGCAAGATCAGCCTCGAAAACCCCGATGACTGCCCATGGGGGAAGAAAATAAAGATGAGGGAGCAGGAGATCCTATCAAAATATTTCTATAGGAGGCCCTCGAGAAACAAAGGAATATGATGATGGATAAATTTTCCCAAATCCTTCAACGACTACCGACCAGTGGCGCATCTGCATCCACTAGACACTTTGGAGATGCCACTCTTTTTAAGGTACAAGTAAACTTTGACATTCTCATATTTGAGGGCCAAATAGATGCATATGTCGTAGATATATTGTTGAATGTATTAGAAAAATATTTATCGGTTCATGACATTTATAACTGGGAAAGTATTACTTTTACACTCCTCAAAGCCGCCTCCCATGTCAAGGACTAGTGGGAAACCTACTAGGAGGAAAAGGATGAGAGGGAACCCTCTCTATTATTGGTTGTTCCGAGACACCATCAAGGAATAATATTATCCCATGGGGAGCTATGAAAACAAGTACATATAATGGACTATGCTACAACACCAAAGGGATCAAGATGTGCATGAACTAACGAATATGTTCCATACCCTATGCACAAAGTTGGGTATCAAATATTTGGAGAAAAATTTGGTGTTGAAGTAGCATAGTTTTCTGCACAAATACATTCCAGATGAAATGGACTTCCTCGAATCTCCTTGATTGGTGCAACATATTCCTATGCTTCCAAGATTTTCCAGGAATTCAAATAGAAGAAGCAAGACTTTGGATCTGTGAATCAGAAGTAAGGGAAAGGTGCCGCCAAACCGCATAACAAAGGAAAAATCAAAGGCAGGTCAACCAAGGACAACCTTCCAAAGCTTTAAGAAACAAAAACTTCACGAAGCCAAAGAAGGACACAAGAAAGTGGTGTGAGTTCCATAAGAGCTCCACTCACAAAAAGAGTGAGTATCAGGCCAAGTAGTCATTGGTGGCCAAACTGAAGGCTTATGAATGAGATGCATGCTCTGACTATGAATGAGAAGCTGATAAAGGGAATGAAAAATGGAAGAATATTATCGATGCATAGCCCAATTCCACCGTTGCAAAAACAAATATATAGAAGGAGGTACCGAAAGATCTAAAGGAGGGGAAGCACCTCTTCCATTCACAGATGTGGGTAAAGGGTTCCCAATGTAGTTCATTGTTGACAACATGAGCCAAAATAACCTCATTTTAGTAGATTTCATGAAGTGGCTTGGCTTTCCTACCACAACACACCCACAACCATACACCATCGTTTGGATTCACCAAGGACAAGATCTTCGCGTCAGCCAAAAGTGTCACCTTCCCTACAACATCAAGCCCTTCATAGATGAGGTATTATGTGAAATTTATCCTCTTGATATTTGTGATGTATTATTATGCCAACCATACCTGTGGAAATGACATGTTTTATATGAGTACATTACTCGCGATGTTATTGTTACTTTGGGAAATAATTTGTATAGGATACTCGAGTTAGCACTACCTACCACCATCTCTTTGGTTACTCCAAAACAATGCAACAAGATCATTTCAAAAACTGTGAATTTTTTTTTCCTGATGATCCACCATCAAGGAAAGAAGAAGACTTTAGCCACAACCTCCAAACAGGGCTCCTCCACATGAGAAAAATAGATGGATAAAGTCATGGAGGAGTACAGGAACATCTTCACCTTATCTGTAGGGGTGCCTCTACACTATTAGGTCAAGCACTCCATCGATCTGACCCAAGGTATGTCTCTTCCCAATGAACCAATCTATCAACGCTCTATTTTGGGGAACAACAAAATTAAGAGGGAGATTCAGGAGCTGCTAAAGAAAGGTCACATCTGGTCACGTTCATCGCCCTGTGGAATACCAATCATTTTGGTGCAGAAGAAGGATATGACTTGGAGAATCTGTATTGAATATCAAGCGCTGAAAAAGATCAATGTCTAGAATAGGCACCCGATGCGATGGATTGATGACCATCTGGACCAACTCAAGGGGGGAAAATATTTCAGCAATATTGACATGAAGTCCAGGTATCACCAGGTACCAATTTAACCCTTTGATGTGTGGAAGACTGCCTTCAAAACCAAGGAAGTCATTTTTGAATGGTTGGTCATGCATTTTGGGTTGACGAATGCCCCCACAATCTTCATGAGGCCGATGGAAGACATGTTGTAGCCATTCACCAACTCATTTGTGGTGCTATACTTGGATGACATCATTATCTTCAACCAAAATTTTGAAGAGCACCTCCACCACAACTGAAAAGTCCTCCAAACACTACGACAACACAAGTTGTGTGCCAATTTGGAGAAGTGCACTTTTTGCACGACCCAATTTTAGTATCTAGGATACATTATTGATGAACGAGGTGTGCATGTGGATGTATCCAACATGCAAGTCATTCGGTATTGGCCAACTTCAACCACTCTAACAGAGATTTGTAGCTTTCTTGGTCTTGCCAATATCTACAGCAGGTTCCTATTGGGATTCTCTAACATCACTTGGCCTTTGAGTCAAGTCACTAAGGGAGGAGAAAAAGAAAATTTCTTTTGGTCTGAATCTCAATAGAATGTGTTCGTAAAGTTGAAACATCACCCCTGCTCTCCACCAATGCTCACATCACCAAACTTGCAACAACCATTTGAGATTGAGACATATGCCTCTAACTATGCTATTGGGGCAGTTTTTACTCAACATGGGCATCGAGTGGCATATCACAGTGAGACACTTTCAGACACAGTCTGAAAGTATCCCACTTATGAAAAAGAGATGTATTCAATTGTGCAGGCTTGCCGAGAATCGAAGCATTACATTTTTGTGAATGAAATGGTCATCCACACAGACCACGAACCCCTGTAGTTCATACAGACACAAGGGAAGTTATAGAAAGGTCACCATCAGAAGGGGTCAACGTAACATCAAGTACATGAAGGGAAACACCAATAATGTTGCAGACTACCTCAAATGAACACCGATCATGGTGCTAACCACCATGCTAAAATCTTGTGGGAACGAGACTTCTGATTGGCCAATTATCTATAAAAGTGATCCAGAATTTGGCCACACATACAAAAAACTTTTGGAGGGTAAGAAAGTTCCAAATTTTCACCTCCAGGATGCACTGTTACGCCACCTGAGACACCTTTGTGTTCCTTCAAGCGAGTGTTCCAAGATGGTTTGGGAAGCACACTATAGTCAGCTCACTAGAAATTTTAGGGTCAAGAAAATAGTGGAAATATTGTAGAATTATTTCTATTAGTCTAACCTTCGATAAGATGTCGGGAAGTACATTAGATCCTGCACTACTGGCACCATTGCCAAAATGACCATAAATAGGCAAGGCCTCTATACCATACTTCCTACCCCTAGTCGACCATGGGAATCCATATCCATGGATTATATGTCGGGCCTTCATTCTACTAAGCATGGAAATGACTGTGTTTTTGTGGTCATCGACAGATTCTCGAAGATGGCCATTATAAAGGCCTACAAGAAGAGTATCATAGCAGAAGCCACTGCTAAACTCCTCTTTGAATGAGTGTGGGTACACTTTTTAATCCCATAGTATATCATCTCAGATAGGGGCATCATTTTCCTTAGTACATTTTGGTCTAGCCTCTCATTGATGCTAGACACCAAGCTCACCAAGTCCAAAACTTTCCATCCCCAAATTGATGGATAGAAAAAGGTCATCAACAGGATGATCGTACACCTTTTTCACATTTACAACTTAAATAATTCACGCACATGGGATGATAGCCTCCCCTATGTACAACACATCTATAATCGGGCTCTCCACAACTCAATCAACCATAGCCCCTTTCAGGTGGGCTTAGGATTCCAGCCACTATAGCCCATTGACGTAGCCAATCCATTTTTGGCTACTCAGGAATATTAGACTCATGTCCAGTCTAAAGCTGACAAGGCAAAAAAATTCATTGAGTACATTCATCACATCAGGAAACAATTTCATGAGATATTGGACAGATCTAATTCTAAGTACAAGAAGTGACATGATCAAGATCGAGTGCCACACAACTTCAGGTGGGCGACAAAGTGTGGCTACATTTGGAGAAGGAACGTCTCGCTGAACCCCACCACAAGCTTCACCCACTCCAATATGGGACATACACCATCACCAAGGCTATAAGGGAAAATTCCATCAAGCTCAGTATTCTACCATTCCTTGGTCTGCACCCAGATTTCAATGTGGACCGCCTTTGGCCCTACTTTCCACCTCTACTAGACACATCCAAAATGGAAGAAAAACTCACACCAATAGAGTTAAATCCAGACTGCATGGAACGAGCCACAACTATTCAGATCATGGACACACAACTTAAGAACACCTGCCATTAGAGGATATATATATATATATATATATCCAATTTTCAAATCATGCCAACTCCTCCACTAGGGAAATTGGCTCACCAGGGACCAGGTTCAACAGAAATTTCCTCACCTCATGGAGGCTCTGCATGCGATGGGGATCATTACTTCCTAAGGGCGGAGGAATGATCTAGGTGGATATTTTTGGTCACCCACCTATTCCACCTAGACCTCCAGTCAGTTTCATCAATTTCCTTTTTTATAGTAGCATTTACTATTTTTAGCAGTTTTTCTGGCCCTCAACTTCCAGAGCAGTTTTGGCCCCCTAAGTGGCATTTTATTAAGGTCTGCGTGAGGCCCGTGACCAAAAGTAGGGGCTTGCATATAATCCTATAGTACTCAGAGAGATATTTCCGATGATATATCATACACGCCAAATAGATATAATATGACCAAGTTACGACCTCGAGAAGTTAGATGCCCAACTAACCCCAACGGAGCCTACAAACTCTTGGTGTTTCATCTCATGGGGATAGGGTTTTGATTGTTTATGGTTTTCCTATGTTTTTCAATTATAAAAAGGCCATTAACCGTCATTATAACAAATTTTAGAGGCATGAAACTGCCACATCGCTTCTAAGAGATAAGCTACTAGTGCTCTAGCTAGTTTATTTCCATTCTGTCTATAAGCATATTTAAGTTATCTGTTATTAATGAAATGAAGTGTTATTTCTTATGCATCTCTACGTTTATGTGTATTTATGTATTTTATTACATTCTTTCATAATTCCAAATCAAGGATGTCATGTCTTCATTGTATCCTTCCTTGCCTGTACATATATTCTATGGAAGTCCGCCTTAGCTAAAGATATGTGGATATATGGGCCAGTTACTTTTATGCTAATTACACTATGTATTTTGTATCTTTTATCAGCAAATAGTTTGTTCAGAAAAAATGTGCATATTAATGGCAACTAACTTTTTCCTACTTAAAATATGTGTTATTTGCAAAAAATAAATAACTAAAATTAAAACTTCTTAGTTGCTAAGCTAAATTCTAGCAAGAGTCCTAATCAGTCATGAAACACAAGAATAGAGTGATGGAAAATTTTGTATGGGTTGCCAGGAACTTTATAACTGAAAAAATGGAAAAAGAAAAAGAAAAAATAAGGTTGTTGGCCTACCGCGTGAGTTATCGTCCCATAGGAACAGAGCGTGTGTCTGTCAGACCATAGTGCGCATAGTCAGGCAGAATGAAAAAAATCTTCCTATGTTGGGAAAAACTTCTCCCTGACTATGATTGGATATGCTGAGAGGATGCAGGGGTGATTTTCAACAAAAAGATTAGGAAGAAGCACCTGCATCAACAACGATTAACTCAAAAGAAAGAATCTAGTGGAGTTTCTAGTCCTATGATAGTGTATTAGGTGCATGGGCATACGAAATACACTTTTCTTAGTAGGCATGTTGCATGCTAAAAAATGGAGAGCTTCTCCCTTTATTAGGTGTTGGTGGTTATAGAAGATAGAATGCTAAATCTCTTATAATGGATCCTTCCAACTACGAAGCTCCAATATTCAAGACAAGGGGATATCTTCCCATTTTTAGCAAGCCTCTCTTCCCTCTCAAAGGATGGTAGATTGATGAACATGTGGTGAACTCCTCTCACTTGGACTGATATGTTGTGTGGCCAACAACTAAGTCCTTCCAATCCTCCTGCTATTAGAAAACACAAGTTGGTTTTCTATGGAGACATTTGGCCAGCATAGCAATGTGTCTCCTATTTCTCTTCCAAAGGCTTGATTTTATAAACCACTTTCAATTTTTCCCTCCTCTTGGATGAAGATTGATGGTGACACAAGAGTGGAGGTATGATTCCTTTCTCTGTTGTAGTAAGTCCTCAAGGTGGCTCAAAGGCCACTATAATTGGCTAGGTTGAGTGGGAATATTTTTAATCAAGTGTGCCAAGTGGTCTCGAATGGTGACATTCTACCATCCTTAGGACTGCACAACTATCGAAGGGATAGCCGCGATGTGCGCAACTATTGAAGAAAAATTCTCACTGTGCCCAAAAATCCTTTGTTTCCTGTACGTTGTCCATAAATATTTCCTTTGACCTTAGGAAGAATTAAATTTTTGGTTCTTCCTAATGTATTCCTTCTTTGGAAACATTTATCTGTACCTTTTTCTTGATGGTTTTAATGTCTTTTACCCGTACGATTTTCCAGTGTTAACATACCCTGCACAGATACTTGACCTAGTTGTAATGGACCATATTGTTGCACTCTGCAACTAGTGAAAATACTACTCCAAGGACTTCGTTAGCTCAACATTTGCGCATAATATTTACGGCCATGATATGTGTGGCAAAGCATACTCCTTGGTTCTTGATCAAATTTATGTCATAGCCTCTCTTTCCCTTGACCAATTTGAGCTTCGTCTTCATGCTCTATGTTATTTCTTTTTCTTGATCCTTACCCACAAACTCTTTGGTGGGATCCCTTCCCTGGTACCGTAATATGGTAATTATCGATATTAGAATATCATCAATGGGGATCCTCTTCTCCAGCTAGAGGTATCTATCATGCCGCAGCTCGAGAAATTGTCTTACGTAGGAAGTGTTGATTGTACTTCTGCCAAAGTGAAACACATACAACATATTGAGAAACCTAGACTGTTCCAACCCTCTCTCTGACTTAAGTGGCTCCAATTTTGTAACTCCATTGCCTGGATAATGGATTGAATTTAGGTATCTACTTGGTGCAAACTGTGGATACTTGGTTCGGTCATTGAAGTCCAAATATGAAACTTCATTTGTGGGATTTTTCCTAGAATCTCTCCCACAAATGGCACTTTCTCAGGTAGCAATGGTGTGAATGTGCCATACTTTTCATCTTTGGAGTCCCTTACGAGTTTAGTATTTTCTTTCCTTGGTGGCAAGTATGGTGCCAGTGGTAATGAAATTTGTGTGCCCTCTGTCTCCATCTATTGTTCATCCTCTTTGATATCTTCGACAGGTTGGGGATCTGGTTGTGTCTTGGCAGGATTCTTATCTTACTTTTTTTTTTTTTTCTTCCTTATTCTTCTTCTTTCGCGACGATGTTAAGTGTGATAGAGTTGATGTTGCAGTTGATGGTTATGCTTTCGGTGCGTTAGATGGTGTTGTGGCTTACATGATACCTTCTATACCTCCCTTTTTAAATATGTAAATGATGTCTTCGGTGTTCATGCAAGAGCAGAACTTCAGCAATATCTCAACACTTAGTGATTTCTGAGCTCTTATACAACAAAGTGCCAAAATCTTGGAGGGACTAGGCCTTTTATAGCGCTCCCGATCTTCTAACCCCATAATTATATTAGATATTGTTAAGATCTGGTTCTATAACACCATATCTCTTCCTAGATCCTTGCCACCCTCTCTTCCAGAGAACTTCGACCCACCTTGTACTATGGAAAAAAATTATTCTTATGTCACGTATCTTGTGAACTATGACATAATCCAGACAATAGTGAAGAAAATTCCTCTATCGAATCTCTTTCTGCAAAGTATTTTATAGTATAGTGCCCACTTTCAACTGTAAGTGGAACTAATACTTTTCCTTTTTCTTCTTCAATGCAAAGCTATAGGGGCAGGGTCATCCCTATACAACTTTAGACTATTGGAATTTAGCATTCCCTAAATCAATTTTCCATTCAACTTTGCCAATTGAACTGTGCCTCCATCAGTGATATACTTTATAATATATGGGCCCAAGCAATGTGTTTTGAATTTTCCTGGAAATTTTAAAAACTTACTGTCATAGAGGAGAGCAATGTCTCCTACCTTGAACTTCTTCAGTTTGATATGTATATCATGCAAAGATTTCTCTCTTGCTTTCCGCACCTACTAATGGAATCCTTCTATAAATTTTTCTTCTTCAAAAGCAACCAACTATGACATTATTTCCTCCATTACTTCATGGTCTTCCATATTTGTGAAGCCCGCAATTCTCAAGCTAGGCACAATATACTCCATGGGAATCAAAACTTATTTTCCATATACCAACCTGAAGGGTGTCCGACCTGTCAACTTCCTACATGTGGTCCTGTAAGCCCATAATAGAGATGGAATCTTAAGGTCCTAATGACCTCTATTCACATTGTACTTTGGTGAGTTAGTTCTCCAAAATATTATTAAATTCCTCCACTGTACCATTGGTCTGAGGCTGATAATGATTACTCTTCTGATGATATACTTGTAATTCGCTAGTCAATGCTTCTATAGTCTTATTCAGGAAACATGAGCCTTGGCCACTCATCAATATCTTTCAACACCCAAATATAGAAAATGTATATTGAAAAATAAACTTCGCTACAATGTTTGCACTGTAGTTCCTTACTAGTTGTGCTTCGGCTCATCTTGTCAGAAAATCAGTCACAATTATTACATACTCAACACTTGTATTCTTCCTAGGTGGATTGATAGGTATAACAAAATCAATAGCCCATTTTTCAAAAGCCTGCAATGTCACTTTTGGAACTAAAAGCATTTCATCTCTTCTAGAGGGGTTCCTTGTTCTTTGACATACATCACATGCTCTGAATACTCCTTTGCATCCTTATGTACTATGGGCCACTGTTACACCATTTTTTGGTCATCTAACCTGTAACTATTAGATGGAACTAAGTACACCATGTAATACCAATTTTACCCTAAGTAAAATTGATTTCACTATGAAAAATAACTTAGTAAACCACATTTATTAAGTTGTTTATGGTCTAAACATGAAACCACATGAGGAAATATTAAATAAATCCACATTTGTTTGATTTTCCTCAAGGAATAATTAGTTAAACAATAGTTTAATTAATATTCATGGTCATATTTAACCCAAAACAGGAAAATTAATTAGACAATTTATTAGTTATCTTATTATTTTCTAGGAATAATTATTTAAACCTTATTTAAATAATATTCATTGTTAAATTTGACTAAATCACTCATAAATAATTAACTAAATCATTATTTATTTGATTATTACTCAACCACATCCTTAAAATAATAAATTATTTATTTATTTATTTATTATTTACAAATAAATGGATTTGACCCAAGTCAAATTGTTTTTCCCTCCAACAAATATAATAAAATATTCCATAAAATTTGGATCTTGATTTGGTTAATAATATTTTAATTATGCACCAATATCTAGACTAACTCAATATTTTGTTATAAATAGAAGGGTTTTTCCATTCACTCAGTACCTTTTGTTGCCTAAAGATCACTTTGGATCTCTACTTTTGGTCTGACTTTGATCCACCATCATTGCCATATTTTGCTACCATTTTTCTTGTGAGCTCCCTTTGAGTTCCATTTTTTGTTTGGCTTTTCTACACCATCAAGAGAGAAGAATTTTAGATCTGAAGTGTTGAGGACTTACAAGAACCCATCCCATTGAGGAGGATTGGCAACATCTTTCTATGTCCTCCTCCCAGGTGTCATAAATACAAAAATTCTTTAAAACAATCTTGTCTTGTCTATTGGATGCATGGAGCAAATCCTGGTTTTATTTACTGCTTAATCTCTTTTAATGCATAGATCTAGATTTTTGCAGCATTTATCTTGGTAAACTAATTGTAGATCTAAAGATATTGGCAACCATCTTTGATGTTAGGGCTTTTTGTTACGCACGGCTAAAGTGACCCTTTTTTCGTATGCTTGCGATTAAGATTCATACTAACAGCCACAACAATACTTCTCTCAAGATCTTCTGTGAAATAACCTTTCCTACATAATGTCCACTAGTTGTGCCTCAAAGAGCTTCTGCTAGAATCATTGATATTTCATGTTCATAGACATATCTTTGAAGTATCTCATTTGGTCCCATATTATATAGTTTCTGCATTACCCAAACCATCATAATAAGGGAGGTTACATACCTCAAATGTTATACAACAAACTACTTTCATTATTCTTACACAACACTTTGTGGATATTTCATGCAATATGTTCTTCCAATTCACCAGTTCTTCTTCTGAATCTTATGTGAAGGTACTATCATGATCCCAACTCAAGTTTCCATATGCAGTAGGGTTAATATAATATTCTTCCTTGGTTATCAATTGACAAATGTTATCAATGTCTATTGCACTATATTCTTCTCTCACTGGCTCTTTATATATTACTCCTTATGATGGATCTAGAGGAACAATCACCCTCATATTGCTTCCTTAAGATATAATTTTCCTCTTATTTAGATTGATGATAGACATATTGTCAATTTCCAAATAAATTCTAGGAAAATTAGGATTAGGATTATTGTCATCAATAATTTCTATTACTTCAAAATCAGCAATGGTGTGAACTCCTTTAATATCTACTGTGACACCTGAAAGTATTCCCATGGGAAAGATATTTTGCTGATTTTCTAGTCTTAACTAAATATTTTACCATTGTAGCTTCAACTTACCCATTATTTCCCATGTTCACTTTGTCAAAAAATTAGCATTACATCCTGAATCCAAAGTAACCTAATCCATTTCATATTCCCCAATATATGCACTAAGTCTTATCTCTTTATCAGTTCTCTTTTGTCGATGTACATTATCAACTGTGCGCACCTCACTTCATGGTGTATCTTTCGATGGACATAAATTTATCAATTCTTGAAGCCCTTATACAACCTTTTTATCTCTTAAAAAATTCATACAAGTATGCAGAAAATATCTCAAATTGCTTGCTTCATCTGGTGAATTCTGTTGCAAAGCTTGATTTTGCGTCGTTGCTTGGTTCTGTGTCAGAACTACTGACATATCACAGTTACTAGGCCATGGTTGTGTAGTTGAAATCAAAGCTCCTGCATCCATAAAACTTCGCTTTACTTCCATAAAGACTTTCTTTTCTCGATGAACATAAAAAACAAGGAATTTCTCTAGATTATTTCTAACCCATGCACCTATATTTTCAAATTCCTTATTTCCATCTTCTTTATCACTTCCAGTCGTTGCTCCACTTCTAGTTAAAATTTTAACACAAGGTTCATCATTCCTTCTTTCAACCTTCAACATTTGAATGTTCCGTGTGGGTTGAAGGTTTATTTTCTCTTGCATATTTGCCGTAAGGATAGGATAGTATTCAATGACATGATCAAAATATTTGCAGTACTTGCATGTCGTATTATGATTATTGAAATCTCTTGCAAAACGACCTCCTGGCTGCAGTTATAACAAAGGATATGTCCTCGTCCTTGACCAACTCCACCTCCTCAAGCTCTTCCTTGATAACCTCCTCCACCACCATGTTATCCACTGGTCTAATGTGCATTCTCATATGCTTTCATTCTGTAAGCATTAAATTTGTGTTCCATCATTAGATAATAACTTTGGAATTTTCTCTCATCATCTCCTACTGACTTACAAAACTTGCAAAATAAGTTCCTTGGGATCTGGACATATTTCTGCAACAAATAAAAATATTCAAAGTGATGTGGGCCTCTAGTTATGAGCATCTCGCACCACTAACTAGATCCTGCATTGAAGGGATTAGATGCTCCACTAGCCAAGTAATATTTGAAAACAGGGCAATGTTCCATAGAATGGCCCTATGATTTTCACTTTGTACACCAGACTTCATCTCTAAATTATTTACCCTTCTTGATATTCTATAATTGCATGGTCAAGTTTGCTAGTTGACTCTGAATCTACTACATACCTGCATTAGTGTCCCCTATCTTTTGTTGCATTAATGGAAACCTAAAATGTGGAATCAATAGATCTATAAACCATTTTTTATGTTTCTATGGGGGTATGTTGAAGCTCACTTAATCAAATAACACCTTAAACCTTTGATCAATCTCCCAACTAGACTCATTGACTTTCTGTTTGATCTCCTTTAACTCAGTAATGCACTCTGATTGAGACTTCAACTTCTTAAAAACCTATATCAACTATTTTTTAATATCTGCAAATGTACCATTGTGAGTGGGTGAATACTCCATATTCCATTTCAATGCTCTATTGCGCAACGTCGTAATGACCTACACCTTCTTTATATCTTCGTCATTGATCCTCTTTGATGTCCATACAGCTTCAGCTAGAAACCAGAACTCTTTTGGCCTCCTCTGAAAATAAGTACCTTAATATCCTTAGCCATACCTATTTTTTGGGTGGAAGGGGGAGGGGGAGGGGGAGTAGGGAGACCATTGACACCCGTACTACTAGATTCTGGCTTCGGCGAAATATCGGGCTGGAAGGGGGTATACTACGAAGTTTCGTGGGAGTTTTCTGGGTATTTTTCTTCTTTTTCACTTTCATATTCACTTAGTAGAGGACTATAATCAGTTTTTATGAAGGTCTTCAAGTCTTCTTCACGATATCTATTTATGGTATCTACTCTATACCTTTTTCCACTTCGTTTTGTACTGACGTATTACTCATGCTAGTAATTGGTATTTTTCACTATCTTTAGATGACTATAAATTGGTTGTAGATTTCTGAAAACAACATTCCTTGAATATTGTGAGTTTCAAAAATCTCACTCACTTCGTTATCCTTGTTGTGGTGGACTAGTCGCACGGGTGTACGAAATTGCACCAGCTTAAAAAATTTGGTCTACTCTTTAAACTATTGGTAACAAGAAGAAAGTGGGGGAGCTCAGAAGCATAAAACTTAGTGGAAATAGTATGCTAAAGTATGCTCTGGTTAAACTAAAACTAAAACAAAAATATACAGAAGCTATATAGAGATTCAAAATGATAATAATGCAAACGATGGCTCGATGGCCTCTTCTTATTAAACGTTTGAAATGGAGAAGAAATTTTACCCACTTGCCAAAGGGCCCCTAGGGAATGGATCTAGGTCCCAATGCAAGAATGTTGCCTTCCAAGCTCTACCTCTGATGCAGTCTCCCTCTCTCTCTCTACTATGGTGGACTAAGAAGTTGAATGGCCAATTATCGAGTCCTCTTTAGCTCCAGCTCCAGGTCACACACATTGCTGGTGTTGTTTGGGCACCTTTGGCCAGCATAACAATTTGATCACCATCTCTTCATCTCTTGGGGGCTTTATATAGGTGAGTTTCAAATCCTCCTTCCCTCCCTTGGTACATGATGGATAGTGACCCAAGGGAGGTGTGATTTCATTGTGTGCTCAAATATTCTTTTGTGTGCTCACATAGTGTCTAAGGAGGCACTGGTGGCTGTCCTTAGGCGGCTTTCACATAAGGAGTAACTGTCCTTTGCTTGGTGTGGTCCCAGAAAGAGAATTTTTTCCATTTCCAGGAATGCGCGTTTATAGGGAAAAAAGGCGCGCAGAAGGTGCTCTTCTCGAAGGATAAAGCACACAGTTCAACATTTATGACTAGTTCAAATATGATTTTCTCAAAACCTTAGATATTTTAAATACTTCTTGATTCCATAATGTGTTCCCGCCCTGTAAATCCTTAGGCTCGACATTAATTGATGTCGTCTTCTGCTATACGATTTTCCAGTGTTAACAGTTGCCCCCTAATGTGTGAGGTCTAGGAAGAAATGTATAGCCGAAATAAATTATAGTTTCTTTTCTATATCGTACGAAGAGAGAGAGAGAGAGAGAGAGAGGTATGCGTGAATTTTGGAATTGACAACACCTTGTACTGTTTCCGAGATAACGATGGCCTAAGGGACCCCCTACAAGAAGGCAAAAATATACAACATATTTGCAAAATTTCAATGAGGCGGGCATGTCCCATGCTCGTGATGCTATGGCTAGTTAAACAAAATTGATAGATATATGTGCTGTCTGTGCCACTACTGTGGTAGTGACACTGGTGGTTATTGACGACGATTGCTGACGCCCTCAGCGGCATTTTTTTCTTTGACAATGGGTGGAATGTGGTACCCATATGCATGATCTTGGTATGGCATATCACTGCGCAATGTACGCATATTTACTGCTTGGGACCTTCTCGTGTAAGAAGTGTTGTCAGAGACGCTTATGGAGGCACGGGTCTTCGACGGATCTGATCAAAGTGTAATGGTTTTAAGGTATGATACCATCT